>LGSM01000693.1:0-14349 GCA_001314345.1 Phytophthora multivora | reverse complement strand
TCGAGCCGATGACATGCAATAACGAAGTCAACAAGACGAAGCGCCAGGCGTTTGCTGTAGCACTGAAGAAGCATCAAATGGACGGCGACTGTATCGTCTATTTCGACGAAACGAACTACAACGCGTATTGTAAGCGAGGACAAGGACGTGCCAAGCGAGGCGAGCGTGCGACCGTGGTGTTGCCTCCTTCAAAGGGCGCGAACCTACAGGTTCAATGTGCAGTCAGCTCCGACATGGGCGTTGTTCTTTATAAGCTTGAGAGGGGGAGTATTCGCATGGAACAGAACGCTGCGTTTATAGACGAAATCTATGATACTGTCAAGGCTTCGGCAGTTTTCCAGAACAATTTTAGCGGCAAAAATATCGTCGTTGTCTTAGACAACGCGCCTGCGCACCGGCAGACTGAAGCACGTGTGAAACAACAAGGCGACCTGGTTCTATTGAGACTCGCTCCCTACTCCCCGATGTGCAATCCTATCGAGGGTTGCTTCTCCGTGATGAACGTGCACATTAAGGCATATCTTGCTTTGTATCGCGGCGAGATCTGTGACCGAACTGAAATGACTGACGACAGCGGCATCCCCCTGACAATTAAGGAGAAATCGATGCGTTTCTTGGAGCGTGCTGCCAAATCGACTATCAAGTACATCACGCCCACGATAGTGAGAAAGATGGAACTGCATGCACGTGATTCAGTAAATGCTGCGGAGGAAATGAAGAACATGACTTACGGGGCGTAAATCCGTGTCCCTCTTTGAATGCAAATAATCCCAGATTCAATAATGTTTACATTTTACTAAGTGCGAATCTCACATGTACCAGAAAGTGCATCCCACTTTGCTTGCATTTAATCCCAGTTTGGACGGGCAATGGTGTAGATTGTATCAATGAGAGAGTACGAATTGGTGCCAGGCAGTTGGAAGCTTCCTGGAAGCGATTTGAACGCGACAACAGGGGCAACTATGTGATGAAGACCGTTAATAGGCCACATTGCTCGGGAGCCAAATGGAGCGATGGATACAGAGCAGCGTTGCACAATCGACGGTACGCACTACAAACGGAAGGGATCTACATTAGAGTAGTAATAAAGTATTGATGTTGTCTAGTTTACAGAGAGTGGGTGGCAGTTTGACGTCGGGCGGCCAGGGCCTTGATGACCAGCACTCCTCTTGCACTTCTTGGTGACGCCGCGGTAAACAAGTCGATGTGGCCGTGTGCGTTTTTCGCAAACAATATGCGCGTACTGCAAGCAATCTTCATAAATAACCGGCATAGGGATGTCATCACGCGGAGGTTGACCTTCCAGCCCGTCGCAGGCATGTCCATCGTCTCCATGCGCGCAGTATTGAGGCCAAGCTGGGCCGAGACAGGAAGCTCCTCGTGCCGGTGGCGCAGGTCTTCGTCGTATGGCGGCTAGCGGCGACTGAAGGCACGAACACGACGTCTGGAGACGCTGCATCTACAGGGACGTGGCAACACTATGTGCGGTGACCCGAAAGCTGGTCCTTGCGCTCCATTTCTCGGGCACGGCGCTGCAGCTGGGCACCGGCTACGGTGGATAACGCGAAAGGCTCAGCCGGCATCACTTCAGCAGACGATCCAACAGTAGTACCCCCCATCTTGAGCTTGCGATGAACGGTGACGTCACGTTTGAGGGTGGCGTTACCGGGTTGGTAGTGGTAACCATACCGGATGGCCTGTGGTACATTGCCATTGCGATAAGCGGATTGTGAGTGATATTTCAGTAAAATACTGCGTGAAGGGCGACAGTTGTAGCCATGCAGCCCATTCCTGGAGTACCCTCGGCTTGGTCCTCTCATATCTTGGTCGTTGGCAGTGAAGTGGGGGTCGTGTACGTCATGAAGGATCATAGCAAACAGGCTAGCCTCAAGGTTCTTGGTCTTTTTCATAGACCTTATTAGCAACATGGGACCAGCACATGAAGTAAGCTACCGTGCAATCCACCCGAACACTTCGTCCACAGTATTGCGTTGTGCTTTGTCCGCGCCCGACATTATGTAGCGAATAACAAGTTGCTTGTGCATAACAGCCAGATAGACATAGCAAAGTGCCGTCAATCCTCGACCATGATGCAGCTGCGTATGCTGCGACATAATGACAATGGCAACAAGATGGAAGCTCCTCAACTTATCTGAGATGCCGATAACCATCACGGGATAGACTACCTGGCACAGCTTGTAAGTTGCGTCGAGATGCATGATGAAGGAGCCGGGGTCACGGTCAACTCGCTTGAGAAAGGTTTTGGTAGTCATACCGATAATGAATGGTTTGTGGTCACTTCCGTTTCTGACAATTGGGCGGTCATCCACGTCATTTTCAGGGGCGAATGTAAACGCCTCACCCCTTTTCTCATTGTTAGTAAAAGCAGATTGGAGGATCTTGGCCTTCACAGAAGGTAAGATGTCGTTGTTGCGAAGGTGTGAAGCAGCGTAGTTATGCACAAACCTCTGCATCACCGAAAGTGGGGCAGCGATCTCTCATCGCAGTTGAATCGCCGCATAAAGCCTGGCCGAATTCACGAGGGTTTCAATCCTTGACCACCCACGAGCAGCCTCCTTCATCAGTGCAGCAAGGCGGTTCCGCGCACGGGACGGAGCTGGCAAGATATGCTCTCCTGCCTCCTCCACCCGCATGAGGTTGAGGTGTTGGCATGCCAGTGTGTCTTGCCCCGCCTGAAACAGGGAGCGTGGGGATCGACGGCAGCGCGCGTGGGGCAATTGCACACAAGGGGATAAAGGCACATTGCGTGGGGGGGGGGGGGTTGCGCATACCACAGGAGACGAGGTGGCTCTTGGTCACCTTAAACGTCTTGAAGGACTCGAGCTGCTGTGGCGGAGTCGTTACTGCAACACAAGCGAGGGTTTAGGGAGTTCCACGTTTCTTCTGGGCTTTGATTAGTCATAATGTAGTGCTAAAACATATGTCTGGAGATCTTAGCCGCCCTCGCGTCGGTCGCTGCAGTAAGGTAACATGTGTCTCAAAGTGTCAAAATGACAGGACAATTGCCTACCCGGACACGACCGGGGGATCGTAGTTTGAGCACAAGATCACAACAACGAAAACAAAACATACCAGAAGGCAACGACGCAACGAAAATACCGTGTTAGAACAAAACCGCTGAGTAGCTACATGCTGCGCATACGTTTCTTCTGTCGGTCGTCAGCAGGAGCCTTCTCCTCGGTGCACTTGAAACACGCACACACCGCTGGTATTTGGGCTTTAGCGGCCGAGAAATTTTTGAAGGGTAGCGGTTGACGTAGATATTGTGCTGCTTTCGGATGTGAGATCGACACAGCGCTGCCGATGAAAATTGACTACATCGCACGTCCATTCGGCTTTCTCGGCCATCGTCAACTTCTTCGGAATGGCACGCACGAAACCAATTGCGTCCTTCTCGCACACCGTATGGCCGTGCTTGGCGGGATCCAGAAAGAAATGCAAACGTGTGTTTACGGTAGCGTATCCTCTGCCTTGATGAAAAGAATCCCCACGGAACATCAACACGTCTCCTTTGCCAAAGGTGATTTTCTCTTTGTTTTCTTCCATGGCAACCAACGTTTGGGGGTGCTCCCACGAAGCAGCAAACCTGCGATCATTTAACAGACACGTTCGGAGCAGCCGTAATTGTATCTTGAGCTCTCCAGCGCGTCGTGCCAATTTGGAAAATATGGATGCGACAAACGCCAGCTTGCCGATATACCTGTTGTTCTCCTCATTTTCATGGGGAGTGTCTGCCGCCTGCGGTTCGACCATGGATGATGATGTAGACAACGAAGCCGCTGATGATGTCGAGACGCGCCATGACGACTTAAATGATGGAGCCATGGAGCTTAACGTGCTGGTGGCGGCCGAGGTCGGATCGGATAGAGTCGGAACGCATGTTTGAGATGCGGAAACGGATGGTTCACCCAACTGGGACATGCTGTGACGAATTCAAGGTTCATCAATGCTCAGTGCTTAGCTACTCTATAACTGCAACATTTCCGTTCTTCAGCATTTATTGTTTAATGCCCTGATTTTCATCCTTCATCACTCCAACGCCTGACCTGAAGATCGTGAAAATGGAGTTGCAGAAATACTCAAGCGGGCCTCTATCACCAACGTACGTTCACATAGTTAGGTCCAAGTGTCTGGTGACTAGCCGAGCGCCGTCGCTAAGGAATTTAGAACAGTGCCTGCTGCCGCTATCTTTGCGCTCGGCGTATTCGTACGTGCTAAGGACATCTCCACCAGTCGTGAGTAAACTAAATACTCATCGTTTATGTACATATTTAGCTTTAGTTTTAGGTTTTGGAAGCTCCACCGGTGTGGGTAAATTCCAACAAATATCCCCAGAAATGTACGCAAACGTGCGGATTTTAGTAAGTTTGGTCAAAGAGAAGAGGATGAGTAAATTTTTGATCAAAAACCTGCTATCTTCAAACTTTGAGGTCACCAGGACTTTGTGGTAAAAAAGCAAGCTCTCACTGGTGGACGCCCGGAATGTATTCCCCACCACCAACGCCCTCCCTCCCTCTTGCCCAGGTCGATTTAGCTCCCTCGTCCACCCCTGCATCTCTCCAAACAGGGGAGTTGCTGCTAACTTGCCGCCGCAGCAAGGCGAGTCTACCCTAGTTAGCGAGCCAGATGACGACCACACAGAGACCAGCTTTATATCCGCTGAAGCAACATTTACCATGAAGAAGGGGGATTTTTTTTTTCTCAGGAGGAGGATTTTGGCCTTGCTACTGCGTGGCTAGACGTTTCGCAGGAGCCTGACGTCGTTGCCGAGCAGAAGAGAAGCGTGTTTTGGGGGAAGGGCCACGACGCATTCGTCGGGCGTATGCGGTCTGCAGGGTTCGTTTCCACGCAACGAGAGCCCGGTAGTTTAAAGACACGCTGCAGGTCCATGCAGGCTACTTGTAACAAATTTGCAGGCTTAGCACAATGAAAGTGGAAAGACCGCAGAGGACAAAGTTTTGGATGCGCATGCTCTGTATCTCGAGCAGAATGGCGCCGCTTTTAAAACCAAGCTGAATGGTATATCCTTCGGTACCCACACAAATGGTACGCAACACTCGCCACCAAGAGCAACGGTCGCAAGCGAGGAGCCAGCAGCAACCTGGACGAAGTCGGCACGATTGACCTAAGCGTCGAACAAGAAGCTGACCGCCCGGATGGCCGAAAATCTGCCAAAACCACTCTCGGAGTAGAACGGAGACTTGCTGTACTGATGGAAAAGCTAGCAAAAAACGGAGGCAAAAAAACTTATTGCTAAAAGAAGCTACAAACAAGCAGGTTACGACTCGCAACTTTGACAGAATGACAGACCTCCAGTGCCGTTACTACGAGCTCAAGCAGCAAAAGATCCTTTCCCATCTACATGTACGGTACTGTAATAAGTACGGTATTGCCTTCATACAGAAATGTACTTCGTGACTTACAGTTACCCATACGACGAATTGTGCCGTGTAACGTACAATTACATACTGTACAGTCGTGGGATTTGTGACTTACGACGAATTGGATCGCGTAACGTGAATTTAAGTACTGTACAGTACGGTAATTCGTGGCTTACAGTTATACATATGACGACTTGTGTCGCGTGACTTTATCCTTGCTTGATTTATTTGTTTTCGTTAAACAAGTTAAGTATTTTAACTCAGCCTCACGCTTTCCTATTCCGTGTTGATCCTTCTCACTACACAAATTACCATGACTTTCTTTAGCCACGTCTTCAGTTACGCTGAGCTCCTCTACGCGGTCAACTGCTTATGGCGCCAAGTTGCACATTTGCAACAGTAGCTTGCTGCCCTACAACGTCCCCACGAATGTGGGGTTCTGCGTCCGACTCGTACGATGATGACCCTTGGTTCATTGAGCGCTACAGCGGATCCAAATTTGACCCTGACTCTGACTACGAAGGTTTCGCTTCGAACCCGATCGACCTGACCGCAGACTAAGTTCGCCTTCTTCCTAAACCAAATCACGATTTCTTCTTTTCGCCTTTCTTTTTCTCCACTAGATCTTTTGTTGGATTTCTTCTCTCTCTTTTTTTCTTCTGAACCCAGCATCTCTCCCTTCCCCCGCCGCAATTCTTTGTGCCCCCACTTTACATTTACCTTCACCTCCACAATGCGTCCAAAAGCTGAGTGGGACGCCGTAGAAGATCGCTACCGCACTCCGCCGGAGGTGGAGGAAGCAAACCCGTGGTGACGCCGGCGAGCTAACCGTACTCAAGCTCGATGGCGTCCCCAGACGCGCCAGCTTGAGCGCCAGCTAGACGACGAGCGAGCCATGGTCGCCACAGGCAGGTTATCGCGCGCATCAACAATATGAACCGCGTCATCTAGAGTGGTAAGACATTTTAATTCCGTTTGAGTATGTTGAACGATTTCAACAGGATCTAACGGACATCCCCATGATGGCATTAACTGTCGATGTTCCAGGAGTACTTGCCGTAAAACGTGTTGAAAACTGAACTTAGTCACATATTCTACATTTTACCATTAGTGGTTCCATCACTCTACCTCGGGTTTTAGCACTGAACAATCTCGCACAGGGGCCCATTCTTAATTTCTAAACCGATAAGGTTGGAGTAGCTCACCCCACAATTCTGACAACTCCCCGATTCGATTGGAAGAGGAATAGTGTTCGTCGCTAAACTTTCCGCATATACTTTAACTGACTCACTAAATGAACCCCTTCTGGACTGGCTAATACTTGATCGACTTGTTCAGAGTTACTTGGATAATCAAAATGCCAAATACGAAAGTGAATATGCCGGGTACCACGGCCTTGGGTCTCCACCATTCCAAAATACGCCTTTGCATCACCAAACCGACCTCGAAACGCCATCGGTTGCTTTGTTTTCGTGTCAATTCCCAGCGCGTACTTTATAAACGTCTCAACAACGTGGATGAATGGGCATGTAGATACGCAGTCATTGCCGAGACTAGCCTGTGTCAATTCAGCTTTAGTCGGTATCGTTGCGTCCAACGCATCAAATAAACTTTCAATATTTGTAACACCAGCGCAATGGGCCATAGCAAATGAGCTGCCAGTGCTTGGTGTCAATATCACAAATAATGCAGGCTGGCCAAACCTGATTTGGTAAGCAAATGCTTTTCTTCGACATTGCATCCGTTCTGTGTTACTCCCCCAAACAGCGGAAGAAGTGATATCAACACTTTTCAGGGACCGTCCGGCGATTGAATCCATATCGCCACTCTGACAATTACAACCCTGACGCCGTTTTAATTTTGCAACAATACTTGTGCGAGCGATTCCGTGTCGATGTTATCATATCCCTCAAGCAATTGCGGAAATAGTTTACATCGGGATGACAGTTGCGTGTACATATTCATCATAGCAACCCGACCAAACGCAACCAACACAAGCCTTTCATCTTCAGAAAATCGGCGAGTACTCATAATTATGTAGTACTTTATACACTCTTGAAGTGACACATGGACATCTCGGTGTCTCAAGATGGCCATGTCCAAAAGGAAACAAATTAGGAAATTGTTTTACAAATATATCATCATTATCAGCGAACCGGTTCGAACTCTTCACCAGAAACGCTTTTAATTTGTTTGCAACACTCCGATTACCACGAGGTGCCGCGATGGATTCAATAGGCAACACAGATGTATCATCCAACAAGCCAGAACAGCGCTCCATAACGTCCAACTCGTCGTGGTCACCAACTGAAACACTGTCCGTAAGTGCACGTATATTTCTTGTTCGCGACTTGTTTCTGCGTCTACGTTACCATCGGCGTCTGGTACTTCACAAAAAATGTCTGGATTCGTGCCGGCTGGAGAAATAACATCTTGTGCGAGAGTTTGGGTTGGTACAGCAGCATACAGGTCGTTATTACGCTTGTAAAAACCCAAAGTTCGCGAAATTATTTCCCTGCAAACCGTGTGCATCCGCCTAACGGCAGGTGGGCCAGGGGTTGCATCAAAAACAACACAGTGCGGCCGGATACATCGGTAGCGACCACCTCTCATTACTCCCGTCATCGAACAATTTGTAGTCAACTGAGTCATCATGCGCTCAGGAATTGTCAGACTTCTCAAGTCATCTGGCATTGTCCCGATTCAAAATCCATTCATAACCGCAAAGTTGGGTAATTTGGACGGTATAATCACTTTGTTACATTCGCCGCATGTCATAGTCCACCAACGCTTCCTCATGTAATGGTCCCGATACGCATGTATAGCTGTTTTGGAAAGCATAATCTCCAATAAATTTGGGGCAATTGAAGAACAATCGTAGTGGAGAAGACGTTGTTTAGGTATGACAGTGGGGATGCAGCCTAGCGCCGACTTAAGGTTCTCCACCAATTCATCGTTTTCGGCATCCAAACGTATAGCATCACACTGGCGAACAAATCGGTCACAAACTAAACAAACACGACCGTCGAGTGCTCCAGCACTTAGAGCTTGTCGAAGTCTCACCAGTGTAGCATTTTATTCTTCTACTGCAACAGGTCTCAAATTTCGAGTTCCAACACGATCAACACCACTGTTTTGCTTGAATTTTTTCATGGCGCGGTATCGAGAACTGCTGGTCCTGTCGTTTTCTCGTTTGGTTTTGCGTTAAGTATCGTCCGTTTCCGTTCGTAACCGTGCGCGAGTCGTACAGGGTTTTTCGGGGTGCGTTTCGTTCTTGTCGTCAGTGATGCCCAATCGGTTTCTTGAACGGTACTTGGCACTCCGAATGTCCGATGAGTTTTGAGCACAGTACTTGGCGCCGAATGCCCTATGGTGTTTAAGCACGGTACTTCGCACTCCGAATGCGATTCTGTTCGCGAAATTTTAGCCGCTTATCATTGCTCATCGTAAGTTTTTTCTTGGTTCGATATCTCGCGCTACTTAATTGACTTTGCTCACGCTTCTTTATACCAAGATGAGAAGGTTTATCACCCTCGAAGACAGAAGCGTTCACAGCTTTCCCGCCCGTGTTTCCATCACTGGACTTGACGTTTTCAGAAGAAGGAGGCATCAAAGTTTCGCCCTCACTGCCTAGCTCGCCGGCGTCACAGTAGCTATTGGTGTTCATAGCTGGAGGAAAATGCTTCGCTCACTGGCCGGCGGAACTAGTATTGACACGGCTAGTATGATTGATCTTAATATTGTATAGGCAAACGACGTTAGTCACTAACGTTTCGAAAGCCCGACCATTCTAACATAAATGACCATAGGTTCCCGATCCAATTGGTAGTAGAAGCCTATGACGGCAAATTAGTGTTGAAGTTTAGAACGTTAGGCTTTATCAGACTACAGTTTGTTCTAATGGATGCAAATGCACTTTGCTTATGCACACCGTAAGGTGACATCTGAATTGAAAATGACATACCGTAGATCAATGCGAATTTAATCGTGATTGAGACCGATTTAGCCAAATTGATCTGGTAGAATTGTTATAAAAATTCTAGATATAAAATGTACAAAAACACAATCAAATTCATCCTTGTTCGCTCGAGCATACAATAAATGTACATATTCATGTCCACGGTAAATGCTTCTTCCACTTACGTTACATCAGCCAATAAAGTTCATGTACTGCCGCTCGCTATACAGACAACGACACTGAAATCCGACAGCGATGAATGCATCCTACATACAAGAGCAAATCCTACAGGTCCCGACACTAAGATCCGACACAAAATTTCGAGATTATTGGTAGAAAACATCTTGAATGTAGCATAAAAACACACAAAGTAACAGTTGTACATTTAGAAAAGAGCTTTTCACTAGTTAGTAACCTCTGGAAACATAGGAATTTCTTTCTGAAAGCTACGAATAACCGTCCTACTTTCTATATCGTTCCAAGCAGTAATAGTAGATTTTACCGCGCGAAGGCACTTTTCCTTCGCGCTGCCTCCACTTACACTGGGAATACAACATAGCTTAGTCTTTAGTGACCCCATGACACCGACGTCAAGCGGTTGACAAATCGCTGTACTTTTTGGCGGCAAGGGGCTACAGTGGCATTGGCTACCTCCACTACAATCCGTTGCCCCTCCTCCGATATATGACACTCAACGCTGTCAAGGAGGAGGACGGACGGATCATCAATTTTATACTTAAGTAATTTCTCTACATACGAATTCCATACCTTCCCATCCATCCAGGCAGTTTCTTGTACTGTGTAGAAGTGCCCGTCTGGATACTCGTCGAACTCCGACTGTTCGATCGTTCCTCCCGGTGTGTCGCGAATAATAAAGAGAAGTGGCAGTTTTGACCCTATAGCATTCAAATATATGTTAAAATTCCAGCAAAAAATAAAAATTGATACATCTTTCCGTCGTCATGAACTGTGAGCACTGCTGTCAAACGTCCTACAAGATTGTTGGCCCCGAGAATACGTGCCGCGTCCTGACGCCCTTTCCCGCCTAGCCCTTGAGTGGTGGCATATCGAAGCAAATGCCTGTTTCATCTACGTTCAATATGCTACTACCTTGAAACGCTTCATATTACCCCAATATGTAGTAGCAAACTCAGCACGTGTCAGCTCGAGCCCCCCCCCCCCCCCAGGGTCTTTTTAGCGGCCTGTGGTTTTTGATAGGAGAATCCATACCTAAAAAATACGTTAAACCAAACATTTGTCAATTACATTTAAAAAAAAAAAATTCAAAAAATAAATTAAGTTCATATCTCAATGTGACAACATTACCGATTCGCCATGCGCTACACCATTCTCTCCAGGGCGGCTTCAGGATTCCCTTTGCCGCTAGTGTAAGTGGCCGTCCAGCTTGGGTCCAGCTTCCACATCTCATTTTTCATACCACGAGTAGACAGCACCTATTCACAACCGATTACTGTTAGATATAAATAAAAATAAAAATAAACACACAAAAACTAACAACTGTACCACTTCCTCTCGCCGGACGTCCTTCATGTGCGTCACAAGGTCAAGGACGCACGGAAAGATCTCATTATGCCCTTGACCTTTCAGCGTCTTGGACATTGCTCAACTCTTGAAGCCGCGGATGTCGTCGGCTTGCTTGACCCAGTCGTAGAGAGCTGGGCAGCCAACAGAAAGCCGTTCGGCAGGATCCGCCACACCCACTTCCTCTATTAGAGTGGTAGTATTTTGCTTAGACTTGATACTGTAGCTGCGTTCAACATGCAGCATTGAAAACTGAACAAATGTTTTGCTGTGACAAGGAGGTTTACTGCGAGCCATCCCTATTTGTAAAATGATAACTGGCTAGAAATTTTCATTTGGGTCTGTATGATTGGTTGAAAATCAGCCGCACTTCGTATGGAGAATTTTATGCACAACATCTATCTGTCAAATTTTAGTGTCTGTCGGAAATCAGTGTCGTTGTCTGTAGCGCTGTGAATTCGAAAATCATGACCACCAGACTCGCAAAAGTACGATCGCAGGTAGAATAGTAACCATATTCGCTATATAAAGTCAAAGCACCATTTCTACGACTGGTTAGACTTTATAATCGCGGCGACAAGCTTCATGACCTCGTGCTGCCTTTGCCGAGGATAATCCGGATTTATCTGCTCCCGCTGCTCCCGTTCTGCGTCGTTCTTCTCCGCTTCAAGCTGAGACTACAAAGCCAAATGGACAACCTGTAGATAGAGGTCATTGCGTGAAGGCTCATGGCTAGAACTATCAACCGTAGTCAGTATGTCTGGGAAATCATTGGTCTCTTGTGCAACCACGACGCTAGCACCCACTCCCGGATTATCGATATCCCAGCTGTCCCCTTGGTTCACCTGTGGCAGCACTCCTGACACCGATGAACACCACTCTTCAACCCGCCCCTTTATTGCACTAGCTACCGCACGGATCGCAGGGGCGTCGGAGATTTGATTTGTAGGTGATGCCAATCTGATAAACTTGCGGTGAAGATTAATAGCAGCGCGCTCACTCCAATAGGTCTTATTTTGCGTGTTGTAAAACTCCGACACGGTGCTCCATTCTGGGGTGTTAGCCGGCGATCTTGCAGGATGGCTAGCAACAGCTCCTGTTCAGCTTTACTGTAGTTCCGGTGCCTGCGTTGTCTTGACATCTGAAACGGATGGCGGGATTCCCGGCTGCATAAAATACAGCTCACTTCGAGAATTATTATTTTTTCGATCTTGACGGAATTGTTTGGGCCTGCAGCCACAAGCATCTTCCAGGCGTCAATTTCGTCGGTTCAGCTTCCGCGTCACCCGACCAAAGAGCTACTGCAGAAAAAATTGAAGTCACTGTCGGCCAAATACTTCACAATCCCACTGCAATACCTCAGTTACTGCCCCAGCGTACCAGAAGTCTTTCTAAATGCTCCTGTTCGAGATGATACGACCGAGGGTGGCACTCACGATCAAGGAGCTCACAAGCATAAAACAAAATAAGCGTAAACCAGGTCGGCCACGAAAAAAACCCTCTCACCTCAGCAGCAACCAGCCATCAATACTGCAGTTCTTTAGTGCGAGACCAGCAAATAGTTAAACCAAGGATACCGTAGTTGCATTCATTACCAACATACATATTAAACCGGTAACCATAGCGTGACGACTCCGACCGTCAGTGCAATTCCGACTTTCATCCGCCGCATCTGTGTCTCGCGAGAATTGATATCACACCTATATTTGTGGAGGTTTCGTAAAGTATTTGATCGGCTCGTTGATAGGCGGCAGAGGTAATTACGACGAATTGTACACGAGCAATTAAACTGCGCCATTTTGCCCTGCGAGCTCAGTGCTCGATTGACCATCCAGGAGGGTGAATTGAGGAGGGTGAATTGAGGGGGGTGCACCGAGCATCGGTGCCCCTAAGAGGGTTGTCCTGGCCGCAAAGTTACCGAGGCACAGTAATTTTCCGTCGAGCACCCAGATGAGTACCCCTGCGATGTTGTTGTGCTAACCCCCATCGATGTAGCTCAACGGAAGAGTTCCCAAAAGGGAAGGTGGTGGTTCGATTCCACCCATCGATATATTTAACCTATAATACTTTGTTATCTCAGCCAGCAGTAGCAGTTGAAGCGGCTGCTACAAATGCAAAGCAATGGAAACCGTGTTGCGTTACGGAAGCACCTTGAGCGCGCTCTGGCTGTGACTCGGTGCAGGATCTACGATGCGACCGACGGCGAGTCGCTGTTGATAGGCGATGATGCGGTCGTTCAGACACCCCTCGCGATGCAGCTGACGAAGCGTCTTGAACACAGCGGTTGGCCCATTGACGGTACACCTCGTGCACTCAGGAACGCTGCGACTTCTTGCGGTGCTAGCTGTCCAAGCTAATGAACAATGTCCTTGTAGGTGGGTGATGAATCATCGAGTGTGTAACCGTCTTCGATGAAGAGCCGCATGAAGGCCACAAGTTGCTTGGAGTAGGACTTCTTGTGCTTGTTCGTGCTGGGCCATCCACGCGGAACTGCCGTATACCACGCGAACCAGGTGTCCACAAGCGGTGTCGTCTTTGATCGGCGTCGGCGCTTCACCTGTAAGCTTTCATCTTTGTCTCTTGATCGCTTCGCTTTTTCATCACGTGCTGATGTTTTATCTCCATTGTTGGTGCTTTTAGCTTCTAGCAAGTTGACTCGAGCCTCAAGGTCCCGGTTAACCTCGATTAACCGTTCAATTAAGGCTGTTTGGTGATCGAACTCTGTGACCATGCCAGCAAGCTTGTTGTCGTCACGCCAGTGGCTTCGGCACATCGCTGAATCGTCTTCATCGCCGGCGACTCCGCATTGAACTCCACCAACGACGGGTAATGGTGGATGATGGTTGCTTCAGCACTCCCTCACAGTACCACTAAGGTTGAAGGCCTTGTTGGCGAGTGCATGGCTAGCGTTGAAGAGTTTGTAACTCATTTCTCTGATCTGCTCTTGTGTGACCGAGCCCAAGGTATCCAACGACGAAAGAACATAGACTTGTCGCGGAGACATTCCGCTCAGCACCTTCGCAACCTGGTGGTCTTCTTTCGGGGTGTTGAAGACGTACGCAAAGGCTTTGTTCGTCGTGGTCAAGTTCCAAGCTCCACGATCGAAGATCCACTGCGCCGTCAGTTCTGAGCAGGCATTCGCATGCTGCGCACCGCCATGCCGAAACGAGTGAGAAGTCAGCGCATCCTCGACTCCAGCCGGGCGAGCAACACGGTCCACCAAGCGATTGACGAGAGCGTGGATTCCAGCTACAGGTGTGGCGTTTGTGGCGCGGCTGGTTGATGGCGCTTGCGAGGAACCCATGATGCTACTGTCATCAAGCAAGTCCAGAAGCGGGATGGACTCGCTCAGCTCGACAGGTACGTCCTTCGACTTCACCGGCAAGTGGTTGAGCAGCGCGGTGCAAGGCGACTCCTGCGTGATCAACGCCAGTGCCAGGGCGACCA
>LGSM01000692.1:0-14361 GCA_001314345.1 Phytophthora multivora | reverse complement strand
GATCGTGCTGGTGTGAGTCTGCTAGGGCGGCGATTGCAGCCACAATTCCTTCTTGAACGACTTTATCCACGTGCGGTTCATCCCAATCAGCTGAACTTGCTGCAGCTGCTGCAGTGACTGCTGCTGCATCGGTACTACTGGGCTGGGCTGGAATTTGCGGTGGTGCCTGGGTAGCCAGCGCCTGAAGGGCTAAGGAGCAGACATGCCGCTTGAAAGGCAGCACAGCATTTGTTCCGACTCGCAGGAGAACTTTGACAGCATCGTTCTTGATGAGCTGTCGCTTCGTGCGCCGTAACCGAGCCAAATTGTAGAGAGAAACCACGACGTGCTCGCGCGTTTGGGGACTGACGGACTGTGAGAGTGTCAAGACGATAGGCACTAGAGCAGGTTGGGACGTCAGTCTCTGATTCCTGACGTCCTCTGTCTTGCTTGTTGTCCCGCGGCCACCATCACTCCCAATGTCACTGTCAATCGACGGGGGACCACCAGATGAAGAAGGTGGTAACTCCTGCCGCGATAAGTTGCGGATTACCACCATACAATGCAGCGCAAAAACCTCGCCTCGCACACCTACGAGACCTTTAAACGGTGCTCGGGAGTCCGATGGGTTCGTCACACAAAGCACAGCGAGTGCGTCCAAAGCTCCATCGCGCAACATGCCATCCTGACACCGTTGGTGAGTGGATAAGCTGCTCAAAGACGTAACGATGTTCATACACGTTGCATTCTCTTCGGCTCGGGTAGTTGACCCGTCCATAGCTCCTTTCGCGATAGCCACTAGCGCACGAACAATTCCATCCTTCACGAGCCGTTCTTCGTATGAAATCTCTCCGGTATTCGTTTTGGGACCCGCACTAGACCCAGCATTGAGTTTAGCGAGCGAACAAATCATGTCGGTAGCTACGCGTAAAGTTGGAGCTTCACTGGCCATTGCGGGGCTCGTGAGGAGAGCTGCGAGAGTCGGCAGGCCATTGCATGCAATCAATTTACGCTGGTTTAATTCAAGCGAGAAGAGGTTGCGGAGTGTAAACACACAGGCGCAATTGGTTTCGACGCAGATAGTTGTAGCGCCCGCAGGTGTCGACCCTGTCTTGACTTTCCCACCTTTCATCGTGTCATTTATGACGCCCACCACGGCTGAAGCAGCGTCGTTCGTCATCACTTGAACAGCGACAGATGACGCGCTGAGGTTAGCCAGCGTTCTGGCCGCATACTTCCTCACATCTCTGCTTTCCGACTTGAGTCCAGCTACCAAAACCCCCAGCACGTTGCTTTCATCATGAACTAGAATCTCCGCAACGCGGGCGTCTGTAGCACACGACAGGTTGTACAGCACGTTAGCGACGTAGAGTTTCATCTCTGCGTCACGCACTTTCGCCAGGTTCTTTAGAACACCCAGCACCCCCTCCTGAAGCATTTGCAGCTCGACACTTTTTGTAGAGACAGCTTCGGTACCCTCGTCATTAGGGGTAGATTTGCTAGTAAGAGTGCAAGAAGCGCTCGAGAGGTTGCTGAAAATGCCGATCATGAGGCGCTTCATCGTCTTGTTCAACTCCGCTTGGTACATCTTCGCTAGTACTCGCACGAGTTCCATCTCCAGCAGTTGCGGTATCTTCTTAGGATCGAGAGAAATATTGTATAGGGCACGCAGGGCCAGATCACGGATGGAATCACTTTCGAGGCGAGCCAGCTTGAGCAACGCGTACAGAACTCCATCTCGCATCAGTTGGTCGCGTGCGTCTTCGTGCGTAAGTAGATTGAACAGAGCCTTGGCGCAGATGCCCTTGGTCTGGGGGCTGTTTACTCGCAGTAGTGTAATGACAATGAAGTCATCCACAGTTGCATCACGCCATACGCGTGGAAGCGGCTTGCCTTTAGCAGGCGTCGGTCGCTCAGCTGCCAAGTTACACAGAGCAATTGCTGCGCACACTTGCGCCTCGTGAATACCCGTACGCATAACCATATTCAAAGCCGGCGGGATGTCAGCATGTTCTGCCAAAATCCTCGGGCCATGAGGCACAACCAGCGCCACTTTGGCTATCGTAAGTGCAGTTCGACGTGCAGTTCGCTGCTGCAGAGCGACTGTTGACTTGGATAGTCGAGAGTTCTTGGCCGCTGACTGAGTAGCCAGGAGCAACAAACAAGCGAAAAAAGCGGGTGCATCCGCCGGCCCCGGGCCAGCACCTGGTCGCGTAGAGATTCCACTGCAGAGCTCTTGCATCTTGTAGACAATTTGACACGCAGCATACTGGGCCTTGATAATTCTTCTGTCCGTCTGCGCATCGTGTGGTCGCTGGTCCGCAGCGGAGACGATTAAAAAGTGCTGGATAGCGGCAAGAACTCCATCGTCGAGAAGTGAAGACCGTCTAGCTTCATAGGACGCGAGATGAGCTAATGTAGCTAAACAGTCCAACCAGAGCGCGTATATCGTGGCTGGAGCTTCTGCTGAGCTCGGCTTCTGTAGCACTCGCACAAGTAGACTCACCGAACCCTCGTAGAAAAGTAACTCGTGGTTCACTGCTCGCGATGACAAGTGATGCAAGAAGCTAATGCAGATCCCGCAGAGCTCCGCGTTAGCCAGATTTCTCGATGCAAATGCCAGCATTGTCGGGATGGCACCGATCTGGTCACTGCTTGGTTTGCCATCGACATGAGTCTGAGTGGCTTCAGCAAGCCGTGTCTTCATACCCGGATCCTTTGCAAGACCCAACATAGCATACACACAAGCTTTCTGAATCTCCTTGCTGCTGCTGCTAGCGGTTTTCTCCTCGTTACGGATGAGATCCAGAAAAGCAGGAACCACGCCAGCATCTACTAATGGCTGGAAATTGGCAGGGTGAAGCAGCAGATTGCTTAAAGCTGTCACGCAGTCCAATTTGAGTAGTAAGTCAACAGCGCAGCTTCCTTTTTGACTGTCTGGAGCATCCTCCGTCTGGGGATCAACTGCAACTGGTGCGTCTGGTGCACGTAATAACCCGAGGAAGATCGGGACAGCTCCGTCCTGCACGAGTGTGGGGCGGCAACGATCGTCCAACGCCAGATTTGCGAGGGCTACGACAGTGAATTTCTCCGTCTCAGAATCAATACTTGCCCTTTGAAAACCCAGAGAAACAGCCTTATGGCATACTTCATGTGGAGATACACGAGTTTCATCGTCGTCACTGTAAGTATCATCTTGGTCGTCATATTCATCGAGGCGAAGAATGTTGAGAAGCTTCGGAATGAACCCGGCATTACGTATACGCACTTGAACCCTTGGATTGCAGCAGAGCATGGCAATGGCGTTGACGCAGTTCTTGCGAACTGTGCACAAGATTGAAGTCGCAACAGCCTCTCCTTCCGTGCTGTCGGTGTCAGTCTTGACAGCATTCTGCATCTGTTGAAGCTCTGCACTGACCCTAGAGAGGATATCTGACAAGATATTTAACGCGTTGTCCTTCGTCAGCGCGTCTTGGTTGGTCTTCACAGCAGACAAGTTGCACACAGCGCACGTGATCGTCTCCAACACAGTGAGTTGAAGCGGCTTCATCGCTACTGCAGTCAACACTTCCAAAGCACCTACAATACCTTCATCCACAACTACCCCGCGAGTTGTAGGCATAATGGAGAGGTTAAGCAGCGCTTGAGTGCAGATTCTCCGGGTCGCAATGTCTCCATGTCTGGCCAGCACGACAATTGTGCTCAGCAGCGCATCACACGTGACAGCACGAGGTATCCCGGACAGGTTGACAAGTGCCAGAACACAGAGAAGCTTCACGTCATTCGGCACAGCCAGAGGCGACGTCACAGTCGAAGTCACAGTCGTCATAATCTGAGAAAACGCGGCAACAACGCCCTCATGTACCATGGCGAAGTGGTGAGCCTCATCAATTGTGAAGCGTAGCAGGGCACGGGCACACAACGCCTTGACAGTTGGGTGCTGAGTATGCACGAGGTCTAGGAGCGTCGTGATAACACCTTCATCCATCATTTTTGTGTACAGATCTCTTGTTACTTGCGGAGGAGCCAGGGCCAGCAGCGATGAAGAAGACGCCTGAGTTTGAGCTTTATTCATCGGAGTAGCCAGAGGCGAAAGAGGCACAGGGATATAGTGAGTGAGGTTCAGTATCGCCGTTGCGGCGTACAGTCGGATGGCTGGATCATCCTGCTTGAGCACGCTGGAGAGTGTTGCGAGGGCACCTTCGCGCAGCACTTGGGCCTCGTATCCCGCGTGACACGAAATGCTGTAGATACCCTCGACAGACTTGAGTTTCATGTCCTTAGTCAGAAGTGTTGTGTTCACTGCGCCGGCAGGAATCGGTGTCAGCAATACTGACGGCATCTGGTTCATCTCTCTCTCGACTTCTTTCTCGTTGGAGGAAGCGCTTTTATGCTTACTACTTGTATCAGGAGAACCCAAAAGTAGCCGATTCAGAGGAGTAGGTGCTGATGCCGACGTTGTGAGGAGATCCTGACAGGGGTTGTGACTTTCAGATTGGAAGCGGGACCTGTCAATTCGGGACAAGTAAATCAGGCCTTCGTCGTAGTCCCCGCGCTGGTAGAATAAATCACCGCCGAAGTTTTTCTTCTTAGCTACAGCAACAACTTGCTCCCGGCTCATATCGCCATTCAGATCTCCTTCTCCATCTCCGTTCACGTTACCACCTCCAAAGAACGTAGTGAGGTCGCGAAGCTTGCCAGGACTTCCATCATCGGCGCCACTCAATGTCTTGCTTCGATACTTGTCCTGGGCATCCTGTCGTCGTTTCTTGTTTGCTTCCTCGCTTTTAATGTGCTGCAGCAAGGCACGAACTAGGTCGTCTTTATCCGGATGGTCACGCCAAAACCCACGCTGTCGATGGAGCTTCCAGTGCTTAACTAACTCTTTCAACTCCTCCAGTCGAATGGGCGAGTTGTGCGGGTCTCGGTTTCGCGGGAAGAGGTTGTACTTGATGAGGTAGACCCTCAGACCATCAATTTCTTGGTCGCGTCGCAGTGCTGCGAGCCGCTGCTCCATATTCACAGCACATTTTGGCGGGTTAATTGTCATGGTGGACCTTTCACGATGGCACCAGAGCTTGAAGAGTAATGGCCAAACGTGTTAGACCTATTTCTGCCGAGATCAATCTGGAACATCCTAGCAGTTGCAGCTTTGACGACAAAAAATGGACTGCATGCATCACATTAACTTAGTATTCACCATGAATTTGTACGTACCGCTTCAAACAAGCAGCACTTCATTGACACACAAGCGTCAGTAGCGACCACAAGCCAACTTTTCATAGTGCCATGCATTTAAGGAGCTAGTTACACTGCCCGATCGCAGCCTCAAGCTTGTTGCTGGTGTTTTTTCTTGCGAGGCTTGGGCGACGGCGTCAGATCTACAACGTAAAAGAGCTTCTCGGACATGTGATACGACCGCTTGTCACCGTCATCGTACGCCACGAAGTGCTCGTACGTGTCCTCGTTGAACTGCTGCACAGTGCCTTCGTACCACTTGTCCTTGGCCCACTTCACGCGAACACGTTTGCCAACAAGTCGTTGCGGGTTGTCATCACTGTCGTAGAAGGTCTCCGCAACAGCTACCGGGTCTAAAATGCTGCTGATACGCGGCAACAATTTCGTGATAGACCGGTCAATTGCCTTGATGAGCCCTGAGCTTGTCACACTCACGTTCACCCACGAGGATGTGCTGTTAGGCTTCACCAAAACAGTCTTGTGTTGCTGGAGATATCCCTCTAAACCTCGATGGGCTTTTAGCCACTTCTCCATCCACAAACAGCTCTGGCGGTTGTCTCGCAGCCACTGCATCACACCACTGTGGCGTTTAGCGAGTCGTGCAAGCATGTCAAGTGAAGTCTCTGTGGCCTTATAGTACCGCTGCTGCGATGCCATCACGGCAACTAGCTTGGTGAGACCGTCAGTGAGACGCTCTACAGCAAGAGAGTCACGGATCTTGAGAAGCGAGTTCATAGTCCGGAAATACGGCTTGACATCGTGGTGGTCTTCCACTTCGATCCCGTGTATAATCGTGTCTAGGAACGCCGAAGTGACTCGCCGACTTTCCCAGCACAAATGACTCACAATTTGTTCCAACGGTTTTGTCTCTTTGGTGTAGTGGTTCGCACGCTGCGTCAGCAGAGTAATAAAGCGCTCGTTGAGAAGCACGTCATGGTCTGCCGGCGTGAGATCCACGTGTTCTTGAGCCATATTCGCAGGTAGAATCAGAGGGTGCTCGGCATCTGACGCGACATCCATCGCAGGAGGCAAGCTGCAGCGAATAAGCACCGACAACAGCCTCAAAATAGTGACGCTGAGGTCAATGCGCTTTAGAATTTGCTTCGATTTGTGCTTTCTCAGCTGCAACTGGAGCAATGGCTGTGTACTTCCGAGGCCAGTAAGCAGCGACACAATCGCACCCACCACGCTGTTCACCACCAGGAAAGACCCTTCGTTGCGTCCTGTCTGCACAAAGTCGTACATCGTGAGGAAGTATTGGCGATGCTGGTGGACAGGTACAGAGAGCAACGCTGGCATCAGCTGGATCAGGAAAAACATGAACTCGAATGACGCTGGTAGCTGCTTCTTCCCGTCGACTGAAGGGCGTTGAGAGTCTTCCTCGGCCTCTTCTTCAAACTCCGTGTTTGACGTAGTTACTATCGCTTCGGAGATCACGTTTGCCATTAACTCTCGAACTTCACGATGCTCATTAAACACCAGCAACTCCAAAAGAAGCGCCTCGTTCGCCTCCATAGTCGAGAGAAACCAGCGACAGCCCCCAATATCAGAATGGTAGAGGGCTTGAAGAATAAGACGCCATTCCAAGACCTTGCTAACATCACCGCCTTGCCATAGTGTGCCGAAAACAAACTTGGTTGCCACTTGCAAGGCCTCGAACTGCACCTCCACTGGTTCGAAGCGCGGCATCACGGCCATGCTCTTGGCGTTTTCTAGCCCCACTAAGCAAGACCGTAACAGGTTGTAGGTGAACTTCAGGCACCGCGTATCGTACAAATACCTTTTCCGCCAGAACAAGCGGTTTTCCATCGCAATCAGCTTGCGAATTGGGTCCGGCGCAATTACTTTAGCCAAACTACGCAAATGCGCCAACCTGGCAGATGATCGCCGCTTTAATCTGGAACAAAACGCCGCCACAAGAACTGCACCAGAAAAACTGACACAAGGAGCATCCTCGTCAGTGACAACACGAAGCTCGGGAGAAACTCTAGCGTAGAACAACATGAAGCTGCTGCGGTTCTTCATCTTAGCTGGCAGCGGAGAACTATCTTCCAGCGTCAACGACCCGCTGGCTGAACCATGGCGGGCACGTATCGACTCTTCGCCACCAAAACATTCGTCTGGGATATGAGCTGGGTCGAACGGGGTTACTAACGTGTCGTTAAACTCATACCATTGGTTCTTGTCACATGGTATTTGCTGGTCCCGCAAAAAGGAATAGTAATGCCCAGAATGCGCCGTACCAAGGTGCACAACAGTTCCCACCAATTCGTACTGAGAGTACTCTGGAGCTGTCGTTCTGCCGTCATCTCCGCAGTCTGAAGACGTACTCAACCGAACGTCGTGACCAGCGGCTCCGTTATCTGCCGTCGATGACGACCTCTTTCGCTTCTCTTGCTGGCCTTCCTTGGTGTAGGGGTACATGTCCAGCTCGGTAGGAAACTCGAAACGATCGTGGAGCTTAATTTGCTGCATCTTCTCAAAGTCGAACTCAAATCGCTTCAAGTGAATAATCAGGTAGGCAGGCAGCTTCGAAATAGAGATACGCTTGTGTGTTTCCAGCGTCACCTTTTCTTTCTCTTCGCCATTTCCGGTACCATCTTCGTCGCTTTTCGACCCATTGCCCTTTTCCCAAGCGTAGCTTACCTTTTCACCTTCCACCCATCCATCCAGCGACTCCTTTAGATTCTTCCGGTCACGGACAGGTACAGAGATGAAGTGAAATGGCTCGAAACGTTCACTGTACCGATCACCCTCAGCGACTAGCTCATTGCTAAACTCGCCACCGAAAAATGTGTTCAGGATGTTTTCATCACTGGTATAGTGATCACCGTTTCCAGCACTGATACCGTTCATTTCCGACTCAATTTGCTGGAAGAATGACGTGAGGAACTCGCTAGCATCCTGCTGGACATTCACATCCACAGTTTCACCGTCCCATGTCTTCATTGCACGAGTAAATGGGCGTGGGTTGTAATAGGGTTTTGCACTTCCCTCCAGGTGAGCAAAAAGCGACTGGAGCTCATATGTAAGACCTTTCGCCTCCAATTTTTCGCTACTGTTCCCACTTGATTGAAGCCTCAAAACTTGTCGACGGAAGAGTGGTATCATGAAGAAGCTTTGGACCGTAGAGTTTAGGTAACACGTGCAGCCAAGGTTCTTGAGCCCCACGTATTTACCTCGCTGAAGCAACTGATCTTTCGATGACTTCGAGCTCTTACGCTTTGACGTCGAGACCGTCGAGGTTACAACCGATGGCTCTGGAGGGCGTTCCAGAGTGTGCTGATTAGCCATTTGTGTCAGCAAAAAACGGAGTCCATCGGTGTTATCAACCGAGAGCTCGGTAAGGAGGTCAAAGGCAACACTTCGGCATGAGTCACTGCGGCATTTCGGCTGTCGAAGATAATACTGTGACGAAGACGCTGCCTGAATATCAACAACCTTGTCTCCACTTTCCCCGTTTTCTTCACTCGTTTGCTTGTCTGGTGTAGCAAAGAGACATGCGTGAAATAGCTCGTTTATAATCCCTTCTTTTTCGTGAAGCGTAGGTGAAACAACTTCGCGCAAACTGCGTCCATCACACGGCACATCAAGAACGCCATCCGCTAATATAGCCGGGATACGCTTAACGATAGCAAGAAGCGTTGATAGCTGCCCTTCTAGAAGTGAATCGGGAGCGGATGAAAGAACTTGGTTCCCCGGTACAGGTCCAGCCGGTCTCCAGCCCCGACTTCCTTCTGTGGCAACTTTTCTGGAAGTAAGTGGCTTAGGACCAACCGAAGCACTTAATACGTCATCTTTAACCTCGAAAGCCTTAATCCGACGACAAAGAGTCCGGCAGGACGAGAGTATCGCGAACTTTGTCAAATCCTCAGCGCTCGTGACGAGGAGTGTGAACACATTGTAGTATTCCTCGTCATTAACGGCCCCCGAGTATTCGCCCAATAATTGCAAAAAATAGTTGCAGCACGCGACACAGTCTTCTTGAAGCAGATTCCTCGTGGTTGACAGCGCAGCAATTGCATTAGCAGCCTCCAACCGAACAGGCTTAAATTGGCTGCCGACGAGACACCGCAGAATAATTTCACCGTGACCTGGAAAACTCTCCAGTAGGACGAGCGCACCTTGATTTGACACAAGAGTACATGTAGCCATACAAGATAGCAATCGGGTCATCAAGTATGCCTCGCTTGGAATACTGTCGATATTGTCTGGGTCTTCAACTTGTGGCCGAACATATACTGTTAGAGAAAGGGGTTGCGGAGTGCTCAGCTGATTTTCTCCACTCACTGAAGGTTGGTGTTCCAGGGCCTGACTGACCAAAGTAGCTGGAGCAGCGTCGATACTTTGAAGGCTGTTTAATGTTTCCAATAACTGATGAATCAACGGCTTAGTGTCCCCTTCGAACTTATCTCCATTTTCTTCCGCCAATTTCGACTCCACAATTACGAAATGACGAAGCAACTTTAGAACTTTCGATAAGCACATGACAGACAGCATCCCTTGGGCAAGCAACTGACGCGGACTCCATGATAGCACAAAATTCTCAAGCTGCGCTCGACCACCAAGCTCAATAAAGGAAACACTCCACGTATTCATCGTACCGATCAAACCATCAACCCCTGCAACGCTAGCAGTACCTGCTGGCACCCGATTATCTCCGTCATCATCGTCATCATCGTCATCATCGTCATCATTGCGTCCATCTCCACAAAGCGCAAATTTCTCTACCAACTCAAGCTGATACAAGAGTTTCGGAGGACATTTAGAATCCAGAAACGCATCCCACTCGAATGAGTTTGTTTTCTTGCGGATAGATCCATCAATCGCTAGCACACCATTCAGAGTGCGTGTTTGTTTTTCCATCTCTTCGTCCGTGGTGAGCAACTTCAGCACCTTCCAGGCTTCCTCCGCAATTCCACCATTGTACGAAAGCAGCTTAAACAGAAGTCCTATCCAGGTATTATTCCCAGATATCTCTGTTTTAATCGCATGCCAGTCACTTTCAGGACTGCTATGGTTTCCTGTACCGCCGACGCCCGCAGCGGCTGCAGCAGCAACCCCAGCTGCTCCATGAAAGTCTAAGATACTGCGGTTGGTGTGGCCACTGGTATCACTCTCCACTTTTGACAGCAGAATCGCCTCAACGAAACTGACATGCTTGGACTCTTTACGGAAAGAAGCTGGTGCTGTTTGTGTTAACGACTGGCGTCCTGAAGATGACCGTGAAGAGCCAGGGTGTGAGTTGAAAACACGAGCTTTTTCAAGAGTGAATTTGCCATGCCCTTGCGCCGTCAATTTCGTCTTTGCGGAGTTTACGATGCGAACACGGTCAGCTGGGTGGCCTGTATCCTTGGCGATTCGATCACGCAACTCCGATACAAGAGATGTGCGCCTTAAATGATACCGAAATGGCGCTGCAACACGACCACCTTGAGTCCGAACGTAAACAGTCAGCTCCTCTGGACCGTCAAAGGTTCCTCCGCTTGCAATACCATCATGCGTCTGGATGACGGATTGGTGGAGAAAGGTACTCAGCAGAACTAACAGACGAAGAACCTCTCGAGTTTTCGAAGAATCAATCGTCGTTTTTGCCTTTTCCTTTAGTTTCCAGAGACACCTCTCCACAAAATCTGTCCATACCTCGCGTCGAACAAGCTTCGAGCCGACATGAAGTTGCAGGTAGATGAGATAATTGGTTGCTTGCTCATTCACATCGTCGCTTTCAGCACGCAAAGCCACTTCGTACAATGTCTCAAGGCCCTGCAGATCCATGGCTTCAACGACGAAAAGCTCGATATCCCCCCTGTTGCCCAACACGCTGTGTGGCGGGGTGCTACCAACCACCCCAGTAGAAGAGATTCGCCGCGAACTTGTATTGACAAACCGAAACAATCGCTCTAACGCCCAAAACGCCTCCTTGCTCATCGTGTTCATGTCCAAACTGATCGGAGATGCACTTCCTTGCTGATTTGTCGACTTAATCAAAGACTGGAAGATTTCACCCACTACAGACTCTGAAAAGCCCGTATGGCCCGAATACGCTCGATGTACAAAATTGTTCGGATCTGGAATGACCGTTGTAAACCACGCAAAAAACACTTTACGTTCTTCCATCGTGCTCTCTGGGCCGCTAAAGCACCCCCACAATAGACAGACAGCTTCAAATGGTAGCTTGAGGTCGGACTTTGTCACAATGTACCCGAGGAACGCCAAACGCTTCTTGATGGCAACGAGATGCATGCTTTGTGATCGGTTCTTGACATCACACTGGACAACGTAGTTTTTAATTGCCTCGACGACCACTGACACGATATTGTGAACACTGTTAAGCTCTTTCAGTAGCTCGTTAGACGTCGTAGGTGGAGCGTTCGCTCTTGTTAGCGATGCAGCCAAAGAAGAGGAACTTCCGCCGTAGCCATCCACGATCCTCTGGATTAAACTCATAGATGTCTCGACCAGCATTCCAGATTTAATGTTCTCTGCACACTTGCGCAGATAGTCACTCAAAAGCTGTTGTTGCTCTTTTCCCGACGTGGATGATGATGAACCGGCGGAAATCCACAGCTTTTGTACTTGGTTCAGCGAGTCGGCAAGTGCTGCCTCTACTTCTGCTCGCATAGACCCACGAAGTCCTGGTGCTCCATCTTCGTTGGGGGTTTCAGTTTGAAGGATTGCGTTCCAGTATAGAGTGCAGCACAAGCTCACCACCTTGTTAAGTATCTCAATATCTTTTTGAGCACTTGGACTGGGTTTATTTCTTGACCCTGACGCAGCACTTACCAGTGATGTTAGCGACATTTTAAACCCACCCGTCTCAGCTTCAACAACGAGTTTGGACGCGATCATGATAACACGCTTGATAAAGTTGACGACGAGCTCATCGTAGTCACTCAACGGAACTTGTGTGAGAAGCATTACGACAACATCCATTAGCTCGGCTGAAACCACGCCACATAGTGCGATCAGAATGTCAAATACGGTTTTTCTGCCCGAGCGAAGTTGACTAAGTGCTGTTTTCCACATCAGCACAATGTGTTTCTCCGTCAAGAGACCGTGAGCCGCGACAAATCCAAACATTTTTTTGGAGCGCTTAAGGATCTCCAAGTGTGTTCCCTCTTGTAGAGAGTACTTCCCACAACTCTCTCGATCGCCCAGTATTACTTCCAAAACCCCGGATGCCGTCAGCCACTCCACAATGTATTTCGTCCGCAACCACTTCGTTACGGGCTGTTCTCCAGTAGTCGAAGACAAATTTGCACTCGAAGTGCTCGCACTTAAGGATGACGTAGTACTGACGGACGATGAAGTTCGCCGTAAACTTAAGCTTGCCTTCCTTTGCAGAGTATCCTTTCGTTGAGCCATCGAAATTAAATCATTGATGCGGGAAATGCCCAGCAGACGTTGCGATAAATACGGGCAGCAGATAAACTTTTTCGAGAGGTCCAAATGAAATATCTCAATTGCTTCAGCAAATTCCACATCACAAGTCGAACTGGAAACATCACTGGCTGTCGACTCGTCGATATCTGATTCTGCATTGTGGCCGAGTAATATCCCGTCTCGGCAGAGTAGATCCAACACACTCACAATATGGTCAATGAGTCCATCATCGTCCTTTAGCTCTTCTCCACTCATACGCCTCAGCCGCGAAAAAGCAGCATTTAAAAACTCTCGGAAGAAATCTTCGATTTGGACGTCCGCTGTTGAGCGACGACGAGCCGACGATGAAATGCGGCGTCGTTTTTGTTGCGCGAGGCAAGGCTTCGCTTCGTTCAGAAGCGTGCAGTAAAGTAGCATTTCTGTCAGCGTAATATCCGTATCCGCAAGCCGCTGAAGAATAAGCCGAAAGCCTCCTGCTTGAACAAATAGGTCGACATTGTCGATGAAGTAAAACGAGCGGCATGGGTGGCGAGTCGGAATGGCAGCCAGCGCATCTGGGCTCACGAGATACGATGTGTACACCAGACGTTGATACTTTGCTGCCGTGTAGCTCCCAGGGTACTTGATATAGAAGAACATACACGAGCTGTGGCCGTTGAGGATCATTCGGAGCAGCGACAACATGTATACCATCACACTTCCCGCATCGTTGCCGAGCATACACGCGACGACGTTTTTTAGCACATGCTGATGGAACGCATTCATCTCATCAGCAAGATCACTCGACAGAAATGTGCACAAAAGCGACCTCTCAATGAACGGAATGAGGTATCGCGGCAGGTATGTTTTCTGCTTCTCTCGGTCATAGAAGTACTTGTCAAACTGTTCGCGGGCCTGCTGTAGATCCTTCATAGTGGCATTCCACATGCTGCCCTGCTTCCTCGGGAACGGGTACGCGGGGGACATGTACACATTCGTATGTGTCCCCAGCTTGGCCACTCTATTGCGGCACGTAGAGCGTGACAAGAACTCATCTCTTCCTTTCTTCCAAGTCGGGATATGCACGCGGATCTCGGACGCAGAGTGCTGCAAGATCTGTGCCACACTCCACTTATTGGACGACATGTCCTTGACGTCGATCCAGTTGCCTGCCTTCTGGTTCAAGATAGACCACTTGGATCCTGTAAAATCCTCGGTGCTCAGTCTTCGAAAGCACAAATACGTACGCATCTCACCTGTTAAGAATCACCACAATGAGTACCCCGCCACATATTATAAAACTACTACAAATGACGAAATACTAATACGTACTGCTTGCTTCGTCACCACTGAGCAGCGGTTCGCCGAGGCTCTCAAAGCCTTCAGGGACGTCTTTAAGATCCCTAACCACTCGGATCTCCTTAAGTGGCATTAACTTCTTGGCCTGTGCTGAGGGCGACGTCGGGACCTGGAACTGCGAGGCCTGAAACCATAGGAAGCGACCTTTCTGGCGGTCTACGGACTTGTCCAGCTTCGACCACACGCCTTCCTGGCCGCTCGGCGGTTGCTCGCCCCCAATACGTAGCTGTGTGATGGCCAGCGGCGCAGAATCAGATGCAGCTGTAGGGGACACCTTCTGATTCTGAGTAGGCGATTCCGACGAGAGCTTGTACCAGAGATACGTGTGGGGCGACACCTCGGCCGCCGCGCCCTCGGCGGTCGTCACGCGGTGGAAGCCGCCGCCTGCCGCGAGCGCGTTGCCATATGTCACCTCCAGTCCGG
>LGSM01000691.1:0-14364 GCA_001314345.1 Phytophthora multivora | reverse complement strand
CGAATTAATCCCTATTGGGCTTCCGTACAACGTAACCGTTGCACTACCAGTAAAAGGATAATATGTATTAAATATTGTTGTTAAATTTTAGCTTTTTTAAATTATTTTAATATAAATAATATTTATTTTAATTATTTTAAACAAGATTGATGTAATACTTTTGTTAAAATCAAAATATTGATTTATACAGTACACAATAATTTTTACTGAAAAACAAAAATCCTTGAAATTCAAGGTCGTTTCGAAGTACACGAAGGAGAAAACACCTTCTTTTCTTTACATTCACCACAATTAATCGCGCTGGCGCACTTGGTTGTTCACATTAAGCACTACACTACGTCGAACCACGAGAGAATTCACTTTTCTACTGCTCCCTACGCTCTGGGCGACACCGTTCCAGTAGTGCTGGCGCCCTCAAGAGTACTGAAATTGATGCCCGTTGCAGATCCCGTATACTCGGCGTCAGATTCCGTGCTCTCGGCCATGTCAAGGGATCCACATTCCGAGTCCTCCGCCATGTCGAGGGACCCACACTCTGAATCTTCCTCGGCCACGTCGAGAGACCCACAGTCGGAGTCTTCGGCGATGTCGAGTGAGCCACACTCTGAGTCTTCAACGTAACTACCAGCGTCCGCTTCACCAGCGACCTCGTCCGAGTCGGATTCGCCTGCCACTGACGAGGTCGTGGTCGGCGTTGACGTGGACGTTGAGGTACCCGAAGTTCCAGTTGAAGTCGACGTACTTGTCGAAGTTCCAGTTGATGTGGAAGTCCCTGTAGAAGTGCCGGTCGACGTCGACGTTGTAGGGGTAGAGTCGTCAGTGTCGTCTCCAGCGACGTCGAGGGAGCCGCAATCTGACGCGTCCGAACCTGCGACGTCGAGAGATCCGCAGTCAGATTCGTCGGACCCTGCGACGTCGAGGGAGCCGCAGTCGGAGTCCTCTGCTTCACCAGCGGTAGAGTCGTCGGTAGTAGCCGTAGGAGTAGCTGTTGTACTGGTAGGGGCAGTAGTCGTAGCGGTAGTCGTAGCAGGAGCAGTGGTGGTCGTTGAAGCAGAGCCCGACGATGTGCTGGAGGTAGCAGCCACCGTGGTGCCGTTCACTGAGCCCGTTAGAGGGACGCAGTTGATGTACACTTGCCATGGAAGTCCGTGCAGAGCGATCCAATAGGCCGTAAGCTGCGAGGCACCTTTACACTTGGACACGTCGTACGGCCATTGCGACGGGGTTTCCGGGTAGTTAACGGCGCAGTTGTCGTCCTCGAAGGCCAGGACGTCGTCGCACCAGACTTCGCACGGACCGTCGTGGCCCTCAGTGAGTTGGTTCCACTCAACGTACTCGGACGGCAGGTCCCGGGCCGTTCCGTTGGCGAGCGAGAAGCCGCACTCCAACGTGGCAGTGCCAAAAGGCGACAGCGTCTGCACTTCGCCCGTCTTGTCTACCAGGTCCTTGAGCGACGTGTACGTGCTCTCATTGAAGGCGGTCCAGTACGCCTCTGTGTTGAGCTCGGGAGCCGTCGAGTACGACATGCCGTCCGGGACCGGTAGATACGTCTGGCCGGCGATCGTGGCCGCGAAGTTGTTGGTCGCCCAAGACACGGGCCACGTGGGCATCGGGTCGATCATGTAGCTGTGTGCATCGACATGCAGAGCCAGAGTGGCGGCGACTACCAAAAAAGCAGCGAACGAACAGGACACCATGTCTCTCTTTTTGTTGCCAGGACCGACGGAAATCGAGAAGTGAAGAGGATGTTGCCACGGGTAAAATGTACTTCGCCCGGTTCGAGGGAAAGGTGCGACGAGTGACTGGGTGGCGTTGCTGTCTGGCCGTGCAGAATGATGCAGGAGGAAACACTGGACGCTGGACTACGTAGGCTTTTGCGTAGAGGCACGCAGTGGTCACCCGTGACTCTATTGAAAAGCTCGCGTTTCCGATGAAACAGCCGCAACTAGCACAGTGTGCGGGGGGTCCCACCCCATGCTTTAACTATCGGATCGAGCTAGTCGCGCCCTGGTCTCCTCAACATGGTGCTGCTTCGGTGCCGAATAGATTGTGAGTGTTATCGCGTGAGATCCCAGCAGTGCTCAGTCGCGATGAACTTTGTGCTAGTGCTGACTTGATCGAAGCTCCAGAAGGAAGCGCCCTGCAGCTTCAGGGGGAAATGCACGCACTGTATTGTACTCTAGGAATGGAATGCTGCTGACGAGATGACGACGATGCGGCAGTCACGTCGGCAGGTGGTCGACAGCAGGGGCAGTGCACCTTGCAGCGCGAACGCTTCTTGATACGCAGGGGGCGTTCGCGCACAGCAGACGACGGGTTCCATCACGACAGCACGGAGTTAGCAGGTCAAGGTGGGACGCGGATTAACTGCTGCTGCTTTTAGTCGCGAGTCAGCCATCTGCACGGAAACCTCGGACTTGATAGTCGAACACCAGCACATACATTTGATCTTTATCGCTTCGTGGTGCTTTCACGCTACGTTACAACACGTCGGGATTCTAGTTCCCACATCACTTCTTCAACCTACTTGTAAGGCGCCACCGTACCAACGTTGGTGTCCCCCTGGACGGTACTGAAGTCGAAGTTCGTCTGCGAGCCGACGCCCTGACTGGCGTCTCCGCTGCCAGCGACGTCGAGCGAGCCGCAGTCCGACTCACTGCCTGCGACGTCCAGGCCCTGGGAGCCACAGTCGGATTCTGAACCGCCAGCAACATCATACGAGCCGCAATCCGACTCGGAGCCGGCGACGTCCAGGCCCTGGGAGCCACAGTCAGACTCGTCCGTGGTAGGGGCAGTCGTGGTTGAGGGCGTCGATGGGGCAGTAGTCGTTGAGGGCGTCGAAGGGGCCGAAGTGACTGAAGGCGTCGACGGAGCGTCAGTGGCTGACGGTGTCGACGGAGCGTCAGTGACTGACGGTGTCGACGGAGCGTCGGTGGCCGACGGTGTTGACGGGGTGGTCGCCGAGTTGGAGCTTCCCGAGGAAGAAGCTGAGGTGGCGGTAGGGGCGTCCGTAGTGGTCGGACTCGACGGAGTGTCAGTTTCCGCGCTGGACGTGCTGTTCGTCTGTGCCGTTGAGGTGGAGCTGCCCACCGCGTACTTGGACGTAGCGCCGGTACCCGTGGTCTTCGCAAGAGGGGCGCAGTTCACGTACACTTGCCAGGACTCCGTGTGCATGGCCATCCAGTAGAACGTGAGTGTGCTGGCGCCCATGCACGCATCGCGGTCGAACGGCATCTTAGCAGGAACCATCGGGAAGTTCGCGGCGCAGTTATCGTCCTGAAACGTGCGGACATCGTCGCACCAAACCTCGCACGGTCCTTCATGCGAAGGCGTGAAGCCCTCCGAGTCCGAGTGGGACCACTCCACGATCGACTCGGGCATTGGCTGCGCTTCTTCCTTGGGGTCGCACGAACCGCAAGTGAGGGTAGCTCCGGATACGGTAATCTTAGCCTTGTCGGTGAATAGATCCTTTAGAGACTTGTACTTGCTAGATCCGAACGCCTTAGTGAAAGCTGCCACATTGTCCTTCGGGGCGCCGTTAAAGGTGCCCGGGAGACCGGAGGCGCTGGCCTGGATAGAACCAATGAATTGCGTCGGGTCACCTGCTGAAGCGGTGAACTTCACCTTTGGGATCGTCAGGTAACCGTGGCCATTCACGACGCCCACAGCCAAAGCTGAGGCCAGCAAACACTTGAAGGGGCCCAGCATATTCGTTCCTATCGTCGTGGTCTTCGTGGAAAATTGAGGAGTGAGTGGTCCAAGGCTGTGAGCGCGACCGCTTCGAACAACCAAAAGGAGCACGTTGCGCGCTGGCAAATCTTACTCAGCTCGGGTTTTGCTGGGCTCCCTTTACCTTTTCCTGCGTGCTCGTGCAGAACCAGCCTTTCCCACCTAAAAAAACTTCTCAGTGAGAAGCAAACCATTGCTGAAAGGACTCTTTTAGTCCAGCCTGCACCACTGCAACGCTGCGAGTCTTTGCAAGGGTCAGCGACCTACAGAACATCTTCCAGGATGCCACCTGGCTCTGTGAATCACCTATACATACTGGGTATCGTCATTAAGAAGACTTCTTAGTATAATATACACGTACCCGTTAAATATTCATGCAACTTACTCGAATGTTAATTATGAATCCGAATTATTTGCACATGTTACCACCGGTACCTTTTGGTGGGGACAAGTTGATATTGTCGGCACAACAGTAAGGCCAAGCAGGAATTTTTAAACAAAGCACAATCTTACTGCCCATTCTTGCCTCCATAATGACAAAGTACAGTATCGTAACGATAAAAGCGTTTGGATACTCTCGTCAATTCAGGTTGGCCAGCTGGATGTGAGGAAACCCTCTTTAAGATCTGCTCCCGACGAAATCAATACAAACTACAAGTGGAAGGCAGAGGACCAGGGGGATTACGAGCATTCATAAACCAGATCAGGTTGAACGTTCTGTATCAGACGATAGAAAACCCGCGACGACGACATTTTACTGTAGAGCACTTGACAACATCCTATCCTAAGCTACATGTACTTACACGCACCAAAAGTTTTAATCGTTCAGATTCGGTTGTTCTCAGTGGAGCTACAGCGCATGGCAATCGAAGAATATCGGCAAAACCAGCAGCATGAAATGAATATCGAGAGCTTCTTTACGGCGCATCTCGCATATGATAGAGTGCAGGATCTGAAACTTGCATTAACATAAGTGTATTACGGTATACGTACCGCACGTGTAGGTACATATATGCACGTGCCTGTTTATACCTACTGAACGTGGGTGCTTCACTTTGAAATATGCAACGTACTGCTGCTGCGGCTCGTTGCATACTCTGATCAACCGGGTTTCCAGCAAACAAAGCTCAACTTTACAATTTCCAGGTGGACTACGAGGCTCGCAGTGCATCCAATTGTTGAAGTTCTTCACGTCTTCACGACTGTCTGGGAGGTGAGAGCTGTACGCGTATGGGTGCGAACGGCAGCAGGTTAGCAAAGCTGCCGTTAGCAGCGATCAACACACACACGCACGTGTTCGAACAGCACACTGCACAGACGCACACACGTATCTTCGAGGTGATTAAATCAGCAGCAAAACCGCCGATTGCTTTTAATCAGACCATGCCGTACATGTAGGAGTTCACCGAAATGACGCACAAACGTTGACACCATCACAAATATATTCGATTTATCGTATCGTGGTGCTTACTCTCCTTGGCTGTACGCTACGCTACGCAAAAAAATGAGCTGAGCTCGTCAATGAAACACCTACATCTTCTGAGGCGCCACTGTTCCGGCGTTCGTGTTGCCCTGGAAAGTGTTGAAGTTGTAGCTGTTCTGAGAGCCCGTGCCGGTGTTCTGGTACGTGTTCTGCTGCGTGCCTGTGTTCTGCGTGCCTGTGTTGGTCCACTGGTCCGTGTTGCCGCCGGTGTTTGTCCATTGGTTCGTGTTTCCGCCAGTGTTGCTCCACTGGTTCGTGTTACCGCCGGTGTTCGGTCCCTGGTTGGTGTTTCCACCCGTGTTCGTCCACTGATTGGTGTTACCGCCAGTGTTCGATCCCTGGTTGGTGTTTCCGCCCGTGTTTGTCTGCGTCTCCGTTCCAGTGTTGCCACCCTGTTGGTAAGTGTTCCCACCGGTAGTCGGTGTGCCATTATTTTGGCCCTCATCAGCACTTCCGCCCGCGACATCATACGAACCACAGTCCGATTCCTCCGTAGTGGGGGTCGAAGGAGCAGAAGTAGTGGAGGGCGACGAGTTGGACGACGGGGTAGTGCTAGTAGAAGGAGAACCTCCCGACGCAGGAGCAGGGGTAGTCTGAGTAGAAGGAGACCCCCCGGAGACTGGAGCCGGGGTCATCGACGGAGTGTCAGCAGAGGACGAATCCGTTGTCGGTGTAGATGGAGAACCACCGGACGACGGCGTCGACGGTGAATCTCCAGACGAAGGCGTTTGGGCCGCCGGGGATCCAGCAGAGGAAGAGTCCGTGGTAGTGGCGGAACTACCCGATGACTGCGTAGTACCACCGCCAGAGCCTCCACTGAGTGTGGCGCAGTTCACGTAGACCTGCCAGGACGGTCCGTGCATGGCCATCCAGTAGAACGTGAGCTTACTGGCACCAGAGCACTTGCTCTTCTCGTACGGCAACTCAGCAGGGGCAGTCTTGAAGTTCGCAGCGCAGTTGTCGTCATGGAAAGCCATCGTGTCGTCGCACCAGACCTCGCACGGGCCTTCGTGGGACGGCGTAAAGCCTTCGGTGTCGGAGTGCGACCACTCCACAGTGGCGGGCAGCGGTTGAGCGGCGGCATCCGGCTCGGCCGTACCGCACGTGAGCGTGGCGCCGGTGACGGTGATCTTGGCCTTGTCATCAATCAGTGCCTTTAGAGATTTGTAACTGCTGGCTTCAATAGCTTTGGTATACGAGGCCACGTTGTCCGCCGGCGCGGTGTTAAAGGTGCCCTTGAGTCCCGAGGTGGAAGAATCGATCGTGGCAATGAACTGAGACTTGTCACCGGCCGAAGCGCCGAAGGTAGCGGCGGGCTTCGTCATCCAGCCGTGTCCATTGACAACTGTAGCGGTCAGGGCCGAAGCCAACAGTAACTTGACGGGAGAAATCATCCAGACGCGAACAGCAAATTCAAGACGAGGGAAATTGGCGAATGAGTGGACAAGTGGACGCTTCGAACAATGAAAAGTTAAAGCCCACCCTACAGATTAAAAGAGCATCGATGAGCACATCCCAAGCCGCTCAAGTTGAACGTGATGCCTCCCTTTACGGTTCCTGCCAGCTTTGCGCAGCGGAGGGCGTTTTCTTCAAACGGAAAGTGGGCAATACATCCTATTTTCCAATAGTTTAAAAACGTCAGGATACTGTTATCTACAATCTGCCTGCAACTGCCATCGTGCTCGAAATGAACGTTGCGCTTCTGGTTCTGGACAGTACACTGTTCTGTACAGATACGGTACCGGAACGGGCCTTGGATCGGCAAACGGCCTTTACATCGAACAAGAGCGCTACGCTAAGAAAACGTGATTGCGACTACTGTAGGTCAAGCGAAAACACAGCAATATTTTACAGCAGGTAGAGCGTTTTTACTCTCGGTGGCTTACAAAAGAACTTCGTTGCGCTGTACAGCGTCTACATTTTACGAGGAAGTTCCGGTGGTCTTCCGCGCCCTCAGAAGAATGCCAAACTCCTTTTTCTGCAGTTCAAGTTGAATACTTCGAAGTAAAATACAAGCAACGGGTTTCGCTAAAAGAAATTCTGATAAATCTGGCAACTGATTCTTCCTTTTTAAGCTAAAAAATAGTACTTTTCCTAGTGGAGTGACCACGTACAGATAACTGCGCTTCTTGTCAGGGTATCCATCTGGCTGGTTCTTGGGATCTGTTCAAGATATCGTCGGACGAGAACTATTATAGTTCCATACAAATACCAAGTAGACAGCAAAGGCAGCAGCTCCCAAATTCTTGAACCGGGCTACGATCGCGTGCATCTTCGGACCAATCCGCAAGCGGTTTCTCGTACACGTGCAGCATGTCGTACACACCAGCATGCCATCTACAGACTGTAGACTACAGTACCGGTACCAGCAAACTTGAAAAGTAATGGAGGTGTCAGATGCTAGAAGTTTTTGCGTCTCGTTTGCTACGTAGGATTCGGGTCGTTTCACCCTAAGCTGCTAACCGTGTTTATACAACGAACACTCCGATTCATGCAGCAATCCTAAGCACAGTACAGCTTGAGCCTACGTAGTACTAGTCATTTACCAGTGGTAAAAGCTCGGCACTTTCGTTCTGTAATTTGGAGAAGCTCCAAATTGGAGTCGAAAGACAGCAGTTTGTGAAGAATTTGACCTGGAAACAACCTCTACATGCCCGTCAAACGGTTTGAAGCAGCACTTAGAAAATGGCTTACACTACATGACATGTAGTGTACATTGTACTAGCAGTACACTGTGCAGGTGGCAAACTTCATTGGCACACATACATAGATGAGCGAACGTCTGGGATCAGGATTTGCCGAAGTAGTCACATACACGTAGCTGAGCAGTGCTGGGCGACCAGTGACCACCCAGTACATGTATTACAGAACATACAGCATACATGTATCATGTACAGGTATGCTGCTGGCTTTGTTCACGAGTGAATGAAGAAGAATGCAACGTAGTCGCCGTAAAATAATTTAATACAACAATATTTGCAGTTATTTATATTATTTAAACTAATATTATTGAAAATAATATTAGCATAAAATCAATTATTTTTATGTGGTACAGTATATTGAGGTCTATTGAAAACAAAAGCAATCGCAAAAGCAGAAAATTCAAACCAGCCAACAGATATTCAACGTTTACATGCGCTCCTGCAACAGCGCTTGCTTTTCCGTTTTACGCTACTATCACGTAAAAAAAAGAAGACGAAGCACACACACGTTCTAATGCGGAGCTACCGTGCCGGCGTTGTTCGTGTTCTGGAACGAGTTGAAGTTGATGTTCGACTGGGACTCGGGTGTTCCAGCGGTGGTGACCTTCTGGCTGGCTGCTTCGCCTCCAACTTCACCCTGTGTGAACTGGGACGTGTCCGTCGTCGTGCCCCAGTTGTTGGTCTCACCACCCTGGTTCGTATCGCCGCCCTGGTTGTATGTGGTGGTGTCACCTCCCTGGTTGTACGTGTTGGTGTCACCGCCCTGGTCCCATGTGTTACCGCCTTGGTTCCACGTGTTGGTGTCGCCGTCCTGGTTGGTGTTGGTATCACCGCCCTGGTTCCACGTATTACCGCTGGATCCCTGAGTCGTTTCGGTGTTGCCTCCTTGGTCCCACGTGTTGGTGTCGCCGCCCTGGTTTTCCTCAGCCATTTCAAGAGAGCCACACTCGGAGTCGTCGGCCTCTTCGACTTCCACGACCTCCATGGCTGCCTGTCGGAGTGCGCGCTTGCTTTCGTAGCTTTCACCGCTGGCCGCCACGGCGATAATCAGCACTGCAACAGCGGACAGGAGCACGCTCTTCTTGAAGGAAACCATCCTGGCGAAGCTTTGCGAGTGCAGTGGCTGGGTGTTTGGTAGAAGAAAATTTAATAATGAAAGAGCCACCAAACCGCCGGGATGGCGTCCAGCAGCAGCACACTGTAGGGGATAGAGGGACACACTGGCCAAGCGTACTACATGCGTCTCTTTCGAACAGCACACGGAGATTAAAGTTACAGCAAATCTTTGAGATACTGGCTGCACACTCCTTTGCGTTATCTTCGTTGAAATCGATGACGTACAATAAGCCTTTCCTGTAATTTGTGGCGAATATGCCATGTACCTTTGTTTAAGAGGCTGATGCCTATCAAATACATGTATACATGTACATGTAGCACGTCTTTGTGCAAATTCAATGAGTAAAAACATCCTATACTTCCAGGGATTTTATTTTTGGCTAGACCAAAGGCAAAGTACTGGTACAACATTTGCTGTAGAATACCAACAACGCAGCACTGAAATAATGTTGAGTGTATCCCTTGTGTTGTGGAATGACCCGGATACTGAGATCTGTGCCGTCGCGGCACAGACACGGCGCTGCCGTGTACTGTATTGTACCCCCAACAATTTCATGCACCGCTGCTTGTGCATGTAAGTTTATCTTTGAAAGTCACAATCAGAAGTACGAGAATATAGTTCAAAAAAGTAAAAGCTGATAAAATATGAATAAACAAAAGAAAACACAAGTAGGTATCAACAGGTCTTGTCAGCCATTTTGAACTGCAAATCTGTACTACCGGTAGTACTTTGCTGGATCTACAGCGAAGCCAGGCTGCTCGCTCCCCGCAGCCATAGCCTTTACGATTTCGGTCTGTATGGTCGAGTCCGGCATCCAACACGTACGTTCAGGTGAATGACTGGTCAAAGACAAATGTAAAGTCTTCACCTTAGCTGTAGAGACCCCGATACACGGAAATAATGTTGAAGGTCTTCAGTCGTGAGCCTCGGTACTGATAGCTTGTGGGATCTGTCTGTACATGTACTTGTAAAGTTGGGTTATCAAGTCTCTATAGCTTCAGTAGAAGCTCCCATCCAGTGCTAGCTCCTAACTGTAGGTGGAGGATGAGTGCCGTTCAATTCGTCAAAACGCTTTATCATCACAAGGCGTCACCGCAGCTCTCAAGAATGAGGGCGACCACAGCGTTGGCAACAACTCCTGCTTCATAAAGAGGCTTACCTGTGAGCCTCTTGCGTTCGATTCTGATTGTGAATTTACAACCTACCGAGGCCCAAGAAGCTACGTATCTCGACTGCTACGATCCCTCCTGCTGCCAAATTCATACCAAGAAAAAGACGCAGAAGACGACAGTTGAAGATCTACTGGTACACCCACGAACATTCAACGTTTATCGCGCGCTCAGCAGCGCTTGGTCTTTCGTCACGTTTTACGCTACACTCACGTAAGAAAAAGGAGGAGCCAGCCCCCAGACGTCTACTGCGGTGACACCGTACCGACGTTGGCGTCGCCCTGGAACGTGCTGAAGTCGATATCCGACTTGGAGCCAGTGTACTCCTTGTTGTCATCCGAGTTGCCCGAGCTCTGCGTCGTGGACTCCTTGTTATCGTCCGAGTTGCCGGACTCCTTGTTATCATCCGAATTGCCAGAGCTCTGAGTCGTAGGGGTGTTTCCTCCAGAACTGCCTGAGCTTGTGCTCGGGGGCTGCGTCCACGTGTTACCGCCGCCAGTATTACCCGAGCCGGTGCTTGGGGCCTGCGTCCACGTGTTGCCGCCGTTGTCACCGCCGTTGTCGCCGGTGCTTGGGGCCTGCGTCCACGTGTTGCCGCCGTTGTCACCGCCGTTGTCGCCCGTGCCGCTCTCCTCGGCCATCTCTAACGAGCCGCACTCGGAGTCGTCTTCGGCCATCTCGAGCGAGCCGCACTCGGAATCGTCCTCGGCCATTTCCAGCGAGCCACACTCCGAGTCGGCTTCTCCAGCAACTTCAGACTGGTCAGCCTCGCCCCCGATATCACCCTGCTGCACGGAGTCCTGGTTCTCCGTGTTGTCGGTGTTCTCCGTGTTGTCGGTCTTAGAGGCCTCCTTGTTGTCGTCGGTCTTAGAAGCCTCCTTGTTCTCGTCCTTGTTCTCGTCCTTGTTCTCGTCAGTCTTCGAACTTTCCGTGTTCCCAGTGTTCGAGCTCTCCGTGTTTCCAGTGTTCGAGCCGCCACCCCAGTTGTTGGTGGAGCCACCCGAGTTCCACTGGTTGGTAGAACTACCTGCGTTCCAGTTGTTCGACGAGCCACCGGTGTCGGTACTAGGGGCCTGCGTCCACGTGTTGCCGCCTGAATTGCCTGAGCTTTCCGTCGTGGGGGCCTGCGTTGCCGTGTTGCCGCCGTTGTCACCGCCGTTGTCGCCGGTGCTTGGGGCCTGTGTCCACGTGTTGCCGCCGTTGTCGCCGCCGTTGTCGCCCGTGCCGCTCTCCTCGGCCATCTCTAACGAGCCGCACTCGGAGTCGTCTTCGGCCATCTCGAGCGAGCCGCACTCGGAATCGTCCTCGGCCATTTCCAGCGAGCCACACTCCGAGTCGTCGGCCATTTCCTCCTCCGCTACATCCTGAGCCTGGAGACGCAGCATTCGCTTGGCCTCGTACGTCGACTCGGCTGCAGCGTTGTATCCTTCCACGCTCACGGCTAGAGCCACCGCTACGGCGGACACGAACAAGGTTTTCTTGAAGGAGACGATCATTTTCCGCTCTTACAAAGCCACAAACAACGAGAACGAAGGCTTGAAAGTTCACGAGTGCCCAGTGCTTAGTATTTGCTGAACTGTACCATCATTTCATGCAGGATAATACAGTAACTCCCGTACATCAAAAGTAAGGCGCAAATCTTCGTTAGTATCGGAGCTCTCCTTTGCTTTTATCTAGCCTTTCCCGATTAGGCATAGTGAACGCCATACAAAAGAGTTACGACCATGCGATACAAAGGCAGGAACGGAAAAGCTGATGGGATGCGGATAAACGAGAGGCTGGGGGCACTCCGTGCCGTGGAATTGGCGACGCGGATCGCATGTGAGAGCTGCGAACAGCAAAGGCCTTTGACTCGAAGTGAAGACTGCAATTCAGACACACCACCTGGTGCACGAAAGTCCTTTACAGAAGTTACATGTACCGTACCGTAGATGGAGCCGACCTGCATCAACTTACTTCGACGGACGTGTATTAATACCGGTGCCTCATAATGATGCAAGCGGAATATGTTTTCCAAGTCAGACAGTATCAAGGTACGTGTATTAATACATGCAGCGATGTCTTCGCTAGGCCTACCAGTAGCCTAGTCCCTGGACCCTAGGCCCTAGGGTCCAGGTGGACTGGACGAACTTGCACTGCCGTTCGCGTCGAGTAAAGTCGATGAAGCCAAAGGTGCCAGACATCTTTCTTTTTGGCTGGCCAAATTCTCTTACAAATCAGAGGTTTAAAAGTGCAAAACAAACACGGGCAGTCACTACTGTATTAGCAACGCCAGTAGAAAGTGGACAGCCCTGCTCGCGCGCCCAGTTCCAGTTGGCAGGTGTCCCAGTGAAAGAGCGCTAAAATCGTCAACGCGTAAAGCAACATCCTTTGAAGAATGGGTCACTACACCTAGGCAGATGGGAGTGGAGGCAAACCGAACCACTGAATACTACCGTGGACATCGTGCAATTCTAGTACAGTAGAGTCCATAAGGATACCGGTAGTTGTGTCTGCTAGAGAATGCTGAAGCTATAGATCAATACAGCGACCCGAGCAGCAGTGAACTCTGAAGAAAAACAAGAATGGTCGTCGTTCGAGCAGCGGAACATTCGTCCAAGATTCTGGCGTCGGCAAAACCAAATCACATCGGTATCCCAGCTGGACTTGGTCTTTTGTATTGACCATTCTGTCAAATTAAGTACCGGTACATTACAGTATTATTACCATGAATAATGATGATAAACGCGGCAAGAGGGCCCATACCTCCTCCTTCTTCGTTCATAGGAGCGCTACACTAATATCGAACTTGGATATTTGACATTATATTTGCGATAGAAAGGTTAATATTCCACGCGATTGAATGTTTGCAACGAGTAGAGCGAGGTAACTATACAGCACGGATTGTTACCTAAAAAACAATTATTGAGAAATGGGGAACACCATAAAAATATTGCTGTATTATAACTATAATTGCACAACTATTTACGTTACTATGAATTCAAAACAATATATTTCACATTTCATAGAATACTATTTTGCCTTTATGAATAACTTCCCGACTTCGAAGTATTTGAGCTTTTAACCATTGTGCCGTTGGTATGTGTATTGCTACCCGGGTGGATCACCCGGGAGGGTTTCGCAGTTCGAAGCATTTGGGATATTTGTCGAAGTCGGTTGGTTAGCTGGGCCTCCCTTTACAGTTTTTAAGATGTTTGGAATCGACCAAACCACGAAATAAAAACACAGTAAGAATTCAGTTAAGTACACTTTATCGGTCACATAGTGAAATTTTCTCCCGCATGCTCTGTAGATCGCGGAGACCACTTTGAGCAGTATCCAATTCGCTCTCAAGCCTCTCGGTACGTTCAATTAGCCGCTTGTTCCGGCTTCGAAGCACCCGCATCTCGCGTTCCAAGCGACCAGCACCGCCTAGACCGAGCGTATCAAGAGCTGAGAAGGTCTCAACGTTCGGTAAATGGCATGATGGTTCCTCTCCGTCATCAGTTGCGTCAATGGAGGCTGGCGGACCTCCAGCAAGCTGCCATTCGTGTTCGAAGGCCTTGAAACGCAGCCGCACTAGCTCTTCCTGCCTCACATCTTGATATCTGTGCTTGTGCCTTGGCTGGCAATGGTAAGATCAAGTCCAATTCCTCGAAGAAGTACGCGACGCACAGTACGAACTTCCTCTCGAAGCTGAATTAGCTCGGCCTTGGTCTTATCGAGAAGTCCAGCCACGCGCAGATGCTTCTCGCCTTGTTGCACTAGCTGCTCGGACTTCAAGAAAACCTCTTATTGAAGTCCTCGGATCCGCGCAGCGTAGTCGTTTCCTGAACCTGTGAGCGACAGCAGTGCTAGTTCATCATCGAGCCCTTTCACACGTGCGTTGACTTCATCGAGCTGCTCCTGCTTCTCTTGGGTTTGCTGCTCCGAGCGACGTAGCAGTGCCTTCTAGTTTACTGCACGCACGTCTTCATCCGCAAACGCTGCCTTGAGTTGGCTCTCTAAGCTTGCAGCTTGAGTCTTTAACTGCTCCACTCGGTCTGAGCTTTCTGCTAACTGCTTGGAAACTGTGTGCGTGGCAAGGATAAATGTAGCACGAATGTCGTGTGATCTCATCCATTGTGTGGGGCAAGGATAAATGTAGCACGAATGTCGTTTGATCTCATCCAAAAACCTGCCCCA
>LGSM01000690.1:0-16884 GCA_001314345.1 Phytophthora multivora | reverse complement strand
CACCGATTTTCCGTTAGCATACACCTGGTGGTCCATCAATTGGTAAATCACGTTACCTGAATTTTATGTAAGATTTTTAACAGCTACCGTACTTCGCAAATATTTCCGTCAAAGAGTCTGTGCAGGTTGTGGCTGTAATTATAGGCTCCAGCAGAGCTTGTGGTGTTTGTAGATGGACGTTGTGGCGAGGCGGGCTGAGGCGTGCTCGTCCACGCTGCGCACTGCGAGTTCGAGTTCAGCGAGCCGCTGTTATGCTGGAAATGCGAGTGGGACGCGTAGCGGTAAGTAGTTTTGTATATGACTTTGGTGGTGGCGCTCGTGTGGCGAGAACTAAGCGTCTTCTTTCGTGTGTGATGACCGTGAATGCAGGTTGTGGGAGATCTCAATGTGTGCAGAAGAGTTCAGCATCTATTCATCTACGTCGTAGGAAAATGTATGTCGAGAATCGCGATAGATGTATTCTAATGCTAAGGCATTGAAAGATGCAAAAAGGTTGGTTTTCTTTGTTTCTCGCATGAGTAGATTTTAGTGGACAAAGTATCGGGGCAAATCACTGCAACTAACTATACAAGGTAAGTGTCACGTGTTTTGAGTCTTTTGATTTGGCTTTGGGGCAAAACACTTAAACTAGATTTGCTGCTGCTGCGATGCTAACATCAAAACCACTCTTTTTTGGCCACCGATTCTCTATCATTCTTTCATCAATTTCCAGTCACTACAGTAGCGGATATAGCTCGTGGTCGAGCCAAACGAACCCTGGATAACGCGTTTCTGGAAACAGTTCGGCCTCCAGACCAAGTTTTACACACACATCAGGGATTAAAGCGACGGAAAAAGGTAGTAGTGACATGAGATTGCCGCGCAAAAATATGTTTACTCGTCATCAAAAGGAGTTTTTATAAATAAATATTATGGATTTTGAAACAATTTTCTTTTATACTTTTTCAACTATAGCTTTAACTTCAGCTATTTTTGTAATATATTTTTTAAATAATATTTTTTTTAAATATGTCAACAATCAATCAATTATTTTTTAAAAAGCAAAAACGTTTTGCCAGGAGCTTTCCGCACAGCGGATGAAGCCAGTTCGCGTGCAAAACGCGCTCCGAACAAGGTTTGATTGGATGCGGACAGTTTACCGCGGCTTCGCTCTATCCAGAATTTCGTTAACTTCTACTCAAGGGCTCACCTCGGCTACAATGACGGGCACGGCGACATCATCAAACACGTGGGCGACATGACTTACCACACGGAATATGAAGACAACTCCCCATTTGATTTTACGTACGGTCGAACTGCAGAGGGGGAACCTTACGTGGGTGACGGATCTGACGAAGAGCCCTTTGAACTGGGGATTACGACGAGAGGTTTGCTTAATCAGTTTGATCGTGATCCAAGCACCTTCATTTTTCACGTCGACGCTACATTCAAGCTTTCGCAGGTTGGCTATCCCGACCTAGTGCTTGGAATAACCGACCGCGCTCGCAAATTTCACCTTCCGGCGTCCATCATCATTTCTACGCGGATTGAGAGAGTGTGTACGATGGCGGTGATGGCATTTCGCTTGACTTACACGGAGGTGGCCGGAAAACAGATCCGCCTGAAGTTTGTAATGGGAGACGCTGAGGGTGACCAGTTCAATGCTCTGGAGTAAGCCTTCCGATATGACTCCGACTTTGTGTTCCTCATGTGCTTTTTTTACGTTATGACGAGGTGCAGGAATTTACAATAGAACTTACGGATTGACTTGAGCATTACGTGCTGTCGAACATTTACGGCATGCATTTCATCCCGACAGTTAGTCAATTGACGCAGACGACCGCTTGTTTCTTGGAGCAGTGGAGGAAATTCCGGTGCTTAACATGTTCGCAGCGTACTTTGAGAAACAATACCAAAACGCGCGTTATTCACGATGGCAGCGCTGCCATTTGGAACCTGGGTTTGCTACGACCAACAATCCCGTGGAACAATTCAATCGCGTTATAAAGCGCGACTACACGTTGAGGTCGCGTCTGAAAATGGGGCTATTGATCAAGGTCCTGGCTGATTGTGCTGGAAACTAGTCGAGTGAAAACCGGCCGTTGAACAGGGCGGCTGTACCAACAGCACCTCTAGTGCGCAGATGAAGCAACTGGCGAAGGATGCAATATTCAAATTTGGCCTGGCACCGACCGTGTGCAATCCCTTCTCACCCCTCGAATTTACATCCCATCGAAGAAGAGAACAGCAGAGTACCTACAGATACCAGCTCAAATGGCGTAAAAATTACGCGCGCATGGAGGTTGGATGGCAACCTGAAGCAGGGTGGCTAGTGGACGTGCCCACTGGAAGGTGCGAGTGCAGGCACTGGAGAAACTCCGGGTCGTGTATCCACGTTTTGTACGCGCGTGTTACCTCACAGTGTGTAAACGCTCAGGGGCGACGCATTCTCGTTAACATAAACATCGTGCACAGGGATGCAGTGAAGCTCACAACTCAAGGCGCAGTGGTTGGTAGACTCCCCTTAACCACGGCGCCCTAACTTCCGAGTAGCTGTTTCAAGGCTTCACACACGAGATAATGCGCCATTGCTAACTTTGAATATATATATTGCTTTAGTACGCTTCAAGCTAGCCGTGACAGATGCTCAAAGTTCTATACTACGCGTGTACGACATGAGAAGGGAAACAACATGTAGGAGGCAATAATCGAAGCTTTGATCTAAACAGAGTCTGTGCACATATACGATGGACGCTATCAACCACGTTGAGCCGTAGTTACTTTTCCTTGCACTTTTTCTACAAGGTACACGTGCAAATTTATCACCTCTTGATTAACTCGTTGCTGCGTTAGTCGTCCGAAAAGACTTGTACAGCCAGGCCAGGTGGCAAAAGACAAGAAGATATCGGAGGAGGGGATCGAACCCTCGATCTTGAGCGTGTTAAGCTCACGTCCTAACCACTAGACGACACCGACACTCGAAAGTCGGAACCACACGCACTCATACCAAAACCACGCCTCTTCCCACGCCACAAACGCTGCCTCTATCACTCTTCGCGTAACGCCACGAACACATCTACTCCCAGCATCGATTCGCAACCACAAACGACCATACGACACCAATCCAACGATGACTCCCGCCGTACCACGTGATAGCTTCACGGGACTCCCGTTTGCTCACAACATCCATCCATTCTACCATCCACAGCTACTCTCTCCCGTACGGAGCGACTACCTCCTGCCATCCCCTGGAACCCGTAGTAGTTCTTGTTGTTCTTGGCGTGGGGTGGGTGCACTGTGCCAATGTTCGCTCGGGAAAATGGTGCCTGCATTCGCGCCACTGCTGCTACTGACCGAGTGCATCGTGTTTGCGTCGTTGCAGATTCTAGTTGTACAAACAGGCCGGTCACACGTACCTTAGCGATTCACAGAGAGGGACGCGTCGCCACGCAAACAAGTACGCACGGGTGTGTGGGGTCGAGATCGAACTGTGGGCATCGTGAGTGTACGGAGAGTATTCCGAAGACTATCAGTGCAGCTGCACGCCCCCACAGTCTCCTTCAATCCCATTGTATTGTAGAAGGGCCGTGAAAGGCATTGGTACCAAAGCGTTGGTGTGCAAAAGTGCGCTGCAAAATGGATCCGACAGCTGTGAGATTTGAACTCACGCGGGTTACCCCAATAGATTTCTAGTCTATCGCCTTAACCACTCGGCCAAGCTGTCGTTAAAATTTTAGCCAACTCAAACCCTTCACCACATTCGCCGTTCACGACACACAATGCATCTACTGACCACGCCATGCCTCTCCTTGCGCCACTCCTCGACACCTCCCTCCTATACTGCTGCTGCGTCTGTCCCTCGCCATCCACGCAACCAATGCCTCCTGTTGGACATCCGATGTCCTTTGCCAAACCCAAACGGACGACGTCTAGGCTGTGGACGGGCCGATAGATGAAGGTGATCACAACGCATTTTCCCACGGAGCGGTATCAGAAACGACCATGGTGACAGCTCATACCGTTGCTGCGTTAGTCGTCCGAAAAGACTTGTACAGCCAGGCCAGGTGGCAAAAGACAAGAAGATATCGGAGGAGGGGATCGAACCCTCGATCTTGAGCGTGTTAAGCTCACGTCCTAACCACTAGACGACACCGACACTCGAAAGTCGGAACCACACGCACTCATACCAAAACCACGCCTCTTCCCACGCCACAAACGCTGCCTCTATCACTCTTCGCGTAACGCCACGAACACATCTACTCCCAGCATCGATTCGCAACCACAAACGACCATACGACACCAATCCAACGATGACTCCCGCCGTACCACGTGATAGCTTCACGGGACTCCCGTTTGCTCACAACATCCATCCATTCTACCATCCACAGCTACTCTCTCCCGTACGGAGCGACTACCTCCTGCCATCCCCTGGAACCCGTAGTAGTTCTTGTTGTTCTTGGCGTGGGGTGGGTGCACTGTGCCAATGTTCGCTCGGGAAAATGGTGCCTGCATTCGCGCCACTGCTGCTACTGACCGAGTGTGACCCGTCACGAAAAATTTGAAGTCGACGTGCTCCAGAATGCTCATGTTCACGAGAGTCAGGAAGTACTTGATCACGTAGTTGTTTTTGTTCTGGCCCGAACAGTTACCCGTGTACTCAGTCAGTCTAGTTTTCCCAGACGGGACCAGATTCCTCTCGATAAAGTGTGCCAGCATCGAATTGATTTGATCACTACCTTTGCCGCTGGCGCTTTCATCGTAGACGTAGTTTGTCTGTACACCATCTTTCTCGTAGTTAATCCCGAAATAACTCACAGACACCAGCGAACAGAAGTACCATTGAGAAGGCGTGTTAGCCACGCTGGGTATCGTCAGGTTCTGGGAGTAGTCCATAACAATGACTGCGTGTTCGCTGGAGCAGGAAGCCTTATCCCTCTTGTATTCGCGTCTGTAAATAATTCAAAATGTTACCAATATCCCGTTAGAATATACTAAGCAAATCAAAATGTTGCTTAACTCCTACCCACAACTTACCACATACGACGAGCAGACTCAGTGTGGCTGCCAAAAGCCTCTGTCTTATCAGCAGTGGCGCCGCCCCGCATTCCAGATTGGTAAATAGCGCAGACATCACAGACGTTGCTGCGCGGACCGAATCCGTATCGTAGGACAGTGTAGTGTCAGCAGTTTCCTCATTGTGGCTCGCGCCGGTTCACGCACCCTCAGACCACACTCCACGAACTTGTGCATTTCATCCCAAATGGTATCCCAGGTAAAATGTGCCGGAAGCAAAGTGTACTTGTCGCTGCTGTAGTTCTTCTGGATAGTTCCGTTCACTTTTTTTCTGCGTACGGACGCGGACTGGTACCACCTCTCCGACCTCCTTGGCAAAGTCAGTGAACCATTTCACTAACCAGACCACGTCAACTTGTGAGGCGTTTTTGTTTAGCTTGTTTCTGTGGTCCTTGATAGCCATGTTGCCGTCGCGGATGCGTCTCTTATAGCGCTGCAGTGTCATCGGCACGACTCCATAACAACGAGCGAAGATCGGACGGCACACTTGACCAACGAACGGGAGATAGTAGTTAAATCTCTCGCGGTCCCCACCCCCTCGCTTGCGGTCGACTGGAACCTGCATAAGTACGGCTAGGAGAGTGTACAGACTGGTATTCTTCTCCTTCTTGGTCATTTGTGAGAGCGAGCACAACAGATGCTCTAACTCCTTTACCTTGCCACGTACGCAGCGGTTGTCGCGCGGGTCTTCTTGAATAAGTGCTGTCACTTGAGCGTTGAGATCGGTGTCGATCAGATCGGCGTCGATCGAAAAGTTACTTAAATCCTCTTCAGAGTCTTCGGTACTAGGTGCACTCTCTCCTGTCAGCTCATTGTCGCCACTGCTGCCTTGGCTTGATTGCATGGAGTAGTCTTCGTCACCGCTGTCGTCACGCTCGTCACTCGAGATGACCTCGTGATCCGAGCCCTCATCACTGCCCACGGAGCCGTCCGTGTCGTCACACGGCGATACATCATCGCCTTTTCCGCTAGAACGGGTGTCGTCGGGCTGCGATCGCTCCATTCTGTGGTGTTCACCTGCCTCAGGTCGGGAGGGAGCCGAAGGCGTCAGGCTATCGAGTGGGGAAGTCCCTGGGGAGGTGGAGTGAAGCTGGTTGGTCTGCATCGTGGCTTGTTCGAGAATGACTCGCGAGCTACAGTTCAACTGTCAGTTTACACTGCTGATACACCTCGTTCAATTTTTTGAATTTATTAAAGCTCCTGTTTCTCAAACTTCGCTTACGTACGATTTGCGGCCGATCAACTTTAAGGTCGATTATCTCGATAACTCTAAAAGGCGCGTAAGCAACATTTTGTTTGCCGTAGTCTCATATGAAGGAGCCAGCAAATTATGCGGGAAATTGTGTGTAAATGCTGACATGGTGTGCACTTTTGTGCAGGTAGAGCTACGCTATGAGAAGACCATATTCTTGATTCTCAGGTACATTCTGCGCAAAACTGTTTCTCTTGTTGTGGTTGCTGCGGTTTGTCTCGGATCTGATTCTGTGTTAATAACAATATGCACGGAGTTTCAGCGATGCGGCCACAGCGACGCTCAAGTTGGTCTAGTTGTTTTGGAACTGTCACTCTTACTTGAACGTACACCAAGAGGCCTCTTTCGAGATTGTGGTATTGCTTATCACTGAATTTATCGCTTGTAAATACTGCTGCTGTTTGATATGCGCTTGTACCACAGAAGATCTATCCTGCACATACTAATTTGCTATTACCCCACCCCCAGGACGCTGCTACTTAAACAAGTGATTCCTTTAATTTCTATAATCAAAGCCACTACAAAACTTCAATATGAGAAAGGTGTATTTGAGGTTCGTAGCTAGTTCCTTCTCGATTTTTTTACATCATTCACAGATCTTCCAGTTACCTGCTTCACCTTGCTGTCGTTGATACCGAGCTAGTAGCAGTGAGCGGTGTGGTAATAAAGCCAAGTGCTGTGAAGACGAGGGAGAATGCATAGGAGAAGTAAAAACTGGAGATGGAGCTACATTTCCTGACCTACTTGGTACGTGCATATCTGAACAAACCTTCATGTTCTATCTAACCCATTCTTCAAATTTGCAACGCAACAATGTGGTGGAAGCTTTTCCTAGTGTGTGCAGGGCTAATGAAGGTAATCGTTCATATTGATTCACAATGGTTGCCGTCTCTCACAATACTTTGTGTTGTTAAACGTTCTTTCAGGATATTGAAGATTGTATTCTCGGCAATAACTATACATTTGTATAAACTTGATATGCACTGGTGTGTTACTGTTGAAAATTCACGCTCACCTATAGTTTTTTCTCTCTTTCTCGTATTCTGTGCTCTTTCCGCAGGAACTGAAAGGACATTCTCCAACAACATATACACCTGGTATAATACCTACACCAGTCTCTTCTACCTCCGTCGGAGGTGTCGTGCAGCTCCGCGCGTTGTGACCGGTCTGTTGGCAGCGACTACAAGTATAGGCTCCCCGTTTGATTTTCTTGGCCCCCTTTACCTGGGCCTGGAAGTATTCTGCTATTGCTTTACTATCGTCATCAGTATCGACATCACTTTCACCACCAAGTATCGCATTTGCAGGAGGCGGATACGTGCTTCGAGATGACGACGTAGCACACTCACCTCAGTTCGGTTTTTGTTTCGTGCGCCTGGTGAAGTCAGCGATTTCCTTTGAGTGTCGGGATGAGCGCCCTGTTTGGTGATACAGAGGGGGTGGCTTGACTTCTTCTGTTTCCTCAAGACCGTCGTAAAGAGGAAGGCTAAATGTGGTAGCCTCGAAAGCTTCCCACATTTTCGACACCACGCAATGTGAAAGTAGCGCTTGATGTCAAACAAAGGAAGATCGCTGACTTTCTGTTTAGATCGCCAGAAAACCACTGCTTGAATGTGGCGGCACGGCACCTGCATCTGCTCGGCAACGGTACATCGCGTGCAGGTTCCACAGTCGATGTCTACCTCGTACATATGCGAGTCTCCACCAATGTTGCGACTGTCGAATGCGTCGAAAACGTAGAATAGCGGCGCATCTCTGGGCACGGCAGTCTGGTGAGCAACAAGGACCTTCTCCTTATCGAACAACTCCGGGAGAGAGAGAGAGAGAGAGAGGGGGGGTAATGTTTTAGCTGAGCTCCTTCCAGCCCTTGACTAATTCTCTGCGTTTCTGGAGAACTTTATGTGCTCGTGTACAGTACGCCATTACAGATCCAAGCACAAGTTGGTTCAGCACAAGCCCCCACAAGAGGCCATTGTTTTCTCCTTCGATAGCACTCGTCGTGGGGATGCCAAACAGAGGCAAACTGTCCCCGTGTGTAGGTACATCAGCCCAGTTTTCCGATAGCCATTTAGTTTACTTAGGCGGCTTCATGTTACCCACAACGCACCAATATGTGGGATGTATACCGCACAGATAACTCCAGACATATCCCTCAACCGTGTTCTCCGCAACCATTTTCGTAAATCCCTTAGGGTATTTCGAAGCTATCTTACATTTGGTGCGCTCGTACCCTTCAGTCGTCGAGGCACCTTGAAGCGCTGTAACATCGTCCTTCACAGACTGCAGATTTAACTTCAGAGACTTGAACTTGTCCATAGTATTGAATCGTATATGCACCATATAGAACTTCAAATGCACTCTCAATCCCAATCGTAGTAATAAGGCTTGAGCAGCTAACTGTTTACCTCTGTCACAAAATGCGGGTCGTAAGTGCATCTTCATGCCGGCAGCAATGCAATTGCAGAAAAACCAAGCGAAATTGTTGACAGTCACCTTGTGGATGTATGCTACTGCAACCGGGATGTTCTGTTTGTTGCCATCCTTGCCAATCATATTCAAACAAGCACCATTGTATAATGGGTCCTTCATGTGCGTGCCATCACACCCCCAAACTGGTAAAAACGCATCCTCGACGTTCACAACACTGCCTATAGCTAAAAAGGCCCGGTGAAACCTACCACGTGAATCCAACTGGCACGAAACGTGTGATCCCGGATTTTTGCGTGCAAATTCGTTCAAAAACCTTGGAAGACGTGCATACTCAGCGACAGGCTCAACTGGTTTATTGTTTTTGGCTTTGGCAATAGTTCGATAAGCCATTGCGGGTTGTTGAGCGATGCCGACACCGTGAATCTCAGTCATGGTTTTGACTACCCGTGCGAGTGAAGTACTATGCCCGTCTAGGATAGATCCACGAAAACCAGGATGCTCCAGTATAAGCTCCGTTGTCATTACAGCGACACTAGAACAGAGTTGTGCGTGTGTTAAATCCATTTTAGAGATGTACAACGAGCCATTAGGAATATGTGATAACTTCGTTTTGGGTTGTTTTCGCTGCGTCTTGGTTTTAGATGCTGGTTCACGCTTGCGGGACAGAGCAAAAAACCATTGACATCCAACTTTGTGTCCCGAACACAACCACTTCACGTGGGTTCCGCCACCTCCTTTTTTTCGCTCGACACTTTTATTCATGTTGAAGGCATAATACTTGATAAAAGAACCTGCAGTCCCTAAATCCGCGAAATGTATATGATCCTCAGGCTATGTGTACCCAAAGCGAGATCTTAGATCAAACTTGTGCGCTTTACTCTGGGCGGAACTCATCGTAAGTCGAGCTGCCAACACTGAGTGTCTGTACGAAAGGAGCTCACTTTTGATACTATTTTTCTCAAGAACTGGCGCCAATTTTAACCAATGAAATTGTTTGTATCTTCTTCTGATAAATTGGTCCTTCGTTGTATCTTCTCCTGATAAATATCCACCGGAGGTTCCCTTCCCACCTCTAACAGTTATCCTAACTGTTAGAGTTCAAGTGATTGCTATCACTTGACGTGTAACCCCGTTACACAGGTGGTGCCGAACGTTTACTGGGATTTGAGGAAATGGACTCAGATGAAGCCTCCAGTGAAGAAGACAATGATACTACTAGCAGTAGTGATCTTATGAGGAGGTGGGACGCAATCTTTACGTGGATGGAAAAGATCGAAGTCGAGCTGAACAGTGAGCCCAATGCGGATGCTCAATTGGCAAGTGATGATGACGGCGAGATGGTTGCGGAAAGTGACGAGGAAACGCAGATGCTCCCATTTACGGATTGGAATGATCCCCGCTTTCCCCAGGAAAATGTCGAGCTGAAGGGGCTACGGGGCATGAAGGCGACGTTGAAAGAGTTGCTTATGGTTGCGCCTGCTGATTATGTGCAAGCGCAGCTTCAGCTCTAGGATTGGGCTGTACAAACCGGCTTGCATCGCTGGTACGTGTCCTTCGTCAGGTCCCAGATGGGGAGACGTAGGAACCAAGGCTGTAGCATACACGTTTAGGTTAGCCCAATAGTATGAAGATACAAGGTACGGAAATTTACCTTCACGTTGCTGATCGTTGTCGCTTGTAAGTGAATCGATATCGTTTTCTTCGTTGGGCACGTCGTTGCCTTGATCACTAATGTGGGGGGGGGGGGGGGAAGTCGGGATGGCAGCCTCTGTAGCTCTTGCAATCGAAGTACCCGTATAACATATGATACCGTCAGGCAATGAACTTGTCCAATTCAACATGAGATCCATTATCTCGGGATAGTGAAGTAACCTCTTCGAAGGCAACAACGCTGTCTCCCTCGACCTCTTCTCCGTCTCCTTCCGCGCAATCTTTCTTGGCACCTTCACTGCTCTGATCGGTAATAGGGTTTCAAACTGAGGTACAAGTAACTTATGCTTTCTAAGGACCCTACTGAACAGTACTAGAATCCTCGCGCTCCTTAGATTTCGCTTTCTCCAATTCCACTAACAGCACACCAAATTGGACATTTACACACCAGACGGCCTTTTTGAAGTCCATCCGGTCTTCGCAAGCGCACGGAAGACCATCGATGCGTCTGTTGTTGTCAGTTGCGTTGGAGACGTGGAAATTTAGGCCATGACAGGAGGTCTGTGTGGGGGGAGGGGTTAAAATGAGCTTGAAATGGATGGCACCTGCAATCCCTAATGCTCCTCTAGCACCCTTTTCTTTTGCAAATATACGTAGTACGCCCGGTTCTGTAAGATGTTCAAGAAGATGGGGAGGTTCGCCTACCCCAGTTGACTTCAAGTTTGTATGATACCATGCAAACAAGAGGTCTAAAATTCTTAACGTGTCTAATACAGGATAAACCTCTTGTGGATCCACGATTGACCAATCAAATTGCTTTCCGTTTTCAGACACGATCCTTACTAGTAATTCAGTGAAAGGTCACGTAAGAAAGATACTTTCATCATGCCGCGCATCACGACGGAGCTGCTGCGAAAGCGTGCCGAGCACAACGAAGGCATCATCTCCAGCCTCGAGGAGATTTCTTTGCACCAAGAGGAACTTGAGAGAATCGAGGTGATCGGCACATTATGCCGCAAGCTGCGCATTCTCTATCTACAGAACAACATTATCGAGAAGATGGAGGACCTAACGCACATGAAGGAGTTGCGGTACCTTAATTTGGCGTTAAATAACATCAGCAGGATCGAAGGCCTGCAGAGTTGCGAGTTTCTCAATAAATTGGACCTCACCGTCAACTTCGTGGACTTTGACACACTGGAGGAGAGCATCAACCACCTGAAGATCCTGCAGCACCTCCGAGAGCTCTACATGCTCGGCAATCCGTGTCAAGCCAACTGGGAGACGGGATTCAGGGAGTACGTCATCGCCTCACTGCCTCAATTGGAGATTCTGGATGGTAAAGAGATCCAACGCAGCGACCGGATCAAAGCCTTGCAAGTGTTTGGAGATAGACAAAAGTACGTCCGTAGAGAAGCCAAAAAGATACTCGCCAAGAAGATAATGGAGCAAGAACAAGAGGCTTCAAAAGGAGATGACGAGGTGATTGAAGTAGTAGGCGGTGAAGCGACAGACATTTCTAAGGAGCAGGCGCAGAAGGAGAAGAAATCCGTCATGGCATCGACGGAGAAAGTACCGTACACACCGCATACTCGCCGTGAAATGTACCTGGAGATGGCGGAGCAGAAGGAGGAAGAAGAGGCTCGAAGGCGCGAAAACCAACCGAAAGAGAGGAACACCGAGGTGGAACACGGAGAGACATTAAGGATAGCGCGAGAGCTGGAAGAGCGGGCGGATGGATCTATCCGGCAGTGCAACGAAGGCAAATGGGAGTTCCACTTGACGGACGAGATCCTCGACATCGTTCTGGAGGTGCATCTCCCTCGATTCTTGGACACGTCGTTGGTGGATGTGGACGTCCACCCGTCGTATGTGTCTATTGTGGCGAAGAACAAGGTCCTCCGGCTCAAGTTCCCCGAACTCGTGCATTCTGACGCAGGGAAAGCTGAGAGGTCTAAAGTCACTGGCACATTACGCCTGACACTGCCGAAAGCTCATGTCACTCCTACACAGCAATTACGTGCGCAGTTGCACCGTGAAGAGCAGGAAAAAAAGGGAAAGAGTGTGAAAAGGGAGCCCAATTCAACACGGACTAAGACACAGCGATCCAAGATCTCGGACGAGGTACTTCTACGTTCATTTACCTGTTTTTTATTCCCCCAACGTAGATTAATTCTCCACGTTGCGATGCTTCTAGCTTCTGGAAGCTGCAAACAAATGTCGTGCAGTCAACATCCACGGGCTGGTGAAGAAAGAAAACAACGGCGACAATAATTCTCATCACGGGCGGGTGCAAATGACCCCTCTTGTGACAAAAACTGTCGGACCAGAAGGAGAACTGGAAGACGAGGAGGAGGATGCACCCCCTCTCATTTTCTAACGAAAACCCTGCTTATGTCGTCTTCTTTGTGTGTAGTGTTCTTGACTCAAGGCACTTTGCACAAAGGAGACGATACCAGATCGTATTGGGACTACATTACTTTTCTTATCATTCGTTCTATCTATGCCTCAGAAATAGTTCAACGGTTAAGTCAAAAAGCGGTTGCTAATCCATCCATCCAGTTGAGAATTTAAAGTCAGTCTCCCTCATGCCTCACTCGGACGGAAATGTGCGATTGGAATCGCTGCCTCCTCGATCGCCTGGCATGAACTACGCGCAACTTAGCGGGATCACGCCCTTGTCCTTGTCGGCGCACCAGCCGGCAGAAACGGAGTGGGTCAATGAGATGAACTTCATGCGGGCCGACACGCCCAGCCAGCTTCGCCAGCGATTCATCCAGATCCAAGTGGTGGACCAGAGATTCAAGGAACCGTCCTGGATGCACCCGAACATTGGAGGGGAGGCCCAGTACGTTCAAGGGCGATCTGACGAGATTTCGGCCATCCGCGAGGATCTGGCCGCGCACGAAGTGGAGAACAAACTAGGGGAGTGGACAGCCACGTCAATCGGTGGCAACGACATCATGTCCAGCGTGTTATTCTCCACGGGCCAAACCATCGCAAAAGCAGGCAAGTTAGCTCCAGTGGCCCAGTTGTTGGTCGTAATAGTGATTTATTGTCTTCGCTGGGTGTTCGAGGAGGTCATGAGTGCCGTGCCGTTGAACGGAGGATTCTACACTGCGATGTTGAACTCTGCACCTAAGAAAGCGGCTGCAGTGGCCGCAGTTTTTAGTATCCTCTCGTATCTGGCCACTGGGGTGGTGAACGGCGTGTCGGCGATGAACTACGTGAACGAGTCACTCGTGGAGTTGCCAGTGATGATCTGCTCCGTTGCGTTATTGGCTGTGTTTGCTCTTCTGTGTTTGCTGGGCATTGCAGAGAGCGCGTTCGTAGCGCTGATCCTCTTTTTATTCCACGTCTTCACACTCACTCTACTAGCCGTCTTCAGTCTTGTCTACATCGCGCAACACCCGTCCGTCTTCGTGGATAATATGAAGACGTCATTGCCAGACGTGTCCATATTTGGCGATGCGGTGGAAAGCAGCAGTGTCTTCTCTGCGCTGTTCCTCGGGTACGGGACAGCAATGCTGAGTGTTACCGGCTTCGAGAGCTCTGCCCAGTACGTAGAGGAACAAGCAGCAGGCATGTTCCCCAAGACGTTACGCAACATGTGGGCCCTTTCGAGCGGATTCAACGTCGTGTATTCTCTCTTGGCACTGGCAGTTGTCCCGCTCGAGACGATCATCTCGAACCAGTCGACGCTGCTGTCGTACATGGGTCGACTGAGTGGCGGACGCTGGTTGGAAATCCTCATCGCTGTGGATGCCTTTGGTGTTTTGGCTGGAGCGGTATTGACGGCTTATGTCGGGATCGTTGGTCTGTTTCAGCGCTTAGCAATCGACCGGGTGCTGCCTAGCTTCCTACTGCGAGTGAATTCGTGCCGTGGGACGAACCATTACATTATTCTGGCATTCTTCATCGTATCAGCGAGTCTCGTGTTCATTCTGGATGCCGAAGTGACGGTGCTCTCCGGTGTTTTCGCACTCGCTTTCCTGTGCGTGTTGCTGTCGTTTACCATCGCGTGTCNCATGGACCAACACGTGCTTCTGCCTGTGTTCAGTTACGCTGGGGATCCTTGCCAATGCGTTCTCAGACCTCAAGGCGCTTTCGTACTTCTTCATCTACTTCGCCGTGTTCTTCTTAGTGGTGTTCGTGATGCTGACTCGTTTAAGTCTGCTCGAGGGGCTTCTCTTCATCTCTCGGAAAGTATCGCTCCATTTCCTCAGTGATAAATGCTCGTCCAGTCCGATCCAGCAGCTCTCGGCTGGCGGTCGGCCGTTCGTGGGGAGTGTGAAGATCGCCAAGACCATCGAAACCATCAAGAACACCCCAGTTGTTTTCTTCTGCAAAGTCGCCAACCTACCGAAGATCAACGAGGCTGTGCGCTACGTGATGCAGAACGAGCACACGTACTGCCTCCGGTTGGTTCACGTTTGCGAGCCGGACGCACCAGTTCCACGAGAGTTCGAGGACGTGGTGAACCTGTTCGACCACATTTACCCGTCGATCAAGATCGATTTCGTCGCTGTGACGGGGGCGTTTGACCCTGCGATGGTGCAGTGGCTGTCCAAGTCCATGGAAGTCCCCACGAACATGATGCTCATGGGGCAACCAGCAAACGAGAACATTCACCGCGTATCGGCGCTGGGTGTGCGAGTCGTCACAAAATAAAAGCTGTAGGGAACCCGCTGCCATAATGATGTTGCCATAATTTTTGTGTGTTATTATCTAGTCCTGATTCACGGCATGCAGTCGACCAAGAAGGGTGGGGAACGTCCCACGTCGGGCTCGCAATGGTCCAAGCCATCTTGAATTTTAGCCGTGAGCGGGGCGTCTATCCCATTTCTTTCGCGCGTATAATTGGCGGCAGCCCAAAGACGTTAGAAGAATGGATTACCGGTACCTTCCGATTTGTTTGAGCTGTCGTCTTGCCGATCACTGCGTGTAGGAATGGCTACGAATGCACAAAGGACCACACGGTAGTGGCCGCTCTCTGTCAAAGCCTTGAATGGGCCAGTCACATCTCTCCCGACCTGAACAGCAGAGACTGTCATTTCGCAATTCTCCTGGGTTTGCAAACATGTCCAAGTCCTACCGAGACCTTCGACTGGACTTGCTGTCTCCGCAATCCCCTACCGTCAGTTATGCGCATCTCACAGACGTCCACGAGTCCTCCTCAGCCTTGGGTTGGGTGCGGGAGATGAACTTCATCCGTGCCGAGACGCCCAGCCAACTGCGCCAACGGTTCATCCAGATCCAAGTCACGGACCAGCGCTTCAAGGAGCCGTCATGGATGCACCCGAACATCGGCGGGGAGGCGCAGTTCGTACAAGGCCGCAAGGACGAGATCGACGCCATCCGCGAGGAGTTGGAGGTCAAAGAGACGGCCAACAAACTCGGCGAATGGACGTCCACGTCCATCAGCGGCAACGCCATTCTCTCCAGTGTCTTGTTCTCAGCCGGGCAAACCATAGCCAAAGCTGGCAAATTGGCTCCAGTGACGCAGCTCTTGGTGGTGACAGTGGTTTACTGTCTCCGTTGGGTCGTCGAGGAGGTTATGAGTGCTGTCCCCTTGAACGGAGGCTTCTACACAGCGATGCTCAACTCCGCACCGAAGAAAGTGGCTGCCACTTGCGCAGTCTTCAGTATGCTCTCGTACCTGTCCACAGCGGTGGTCAATGGCGTTTCGGCCATGAACTACGTGAACGAGTCGCTGGTTGAGATCCCAGTCACGGGCTGCTCTATCGGTTTGCTGGTTCTGTTCGCTCTCTTGTGTCTCATGGGCATCGCCGAGAGTGCGTTCGTGGCGCTCATCTTCTTCGTCTTCCACACCTTCACACTCACGTTATTGGGGATCTTCAGCCTCATTTACGTGGCGAAACACCCGTCCATCTTCGTGGACAACATGGGCACTGCTCTTCCAGACGTGACGATCTTCGGTGGAGCTGCAGACGTCAGTAACGTTGCCTCAGCATTGTTCCTGGGCTACGGCACGGCGATGCTGGGCGTCACTGGCTTCGAGAGCTCTGCACAGTACGTGGAAGAGCAAGCCGCCGGGATGTTCCCCAAGACTCTGCGCAACATGTGGGTCCTCTCCAGCACGTTCAACGTCCTGTATTCGTTGCTGGCTCTAGCGGTTGTACCAGTGGATGTCATTATTGCCAACCAGTCCACGCTGTTATCGTACATGGGTCGTCTGAGTGGAGGGCGTTGGCTCGAGATTCTCGTGGCTGTTGACGCTTTCGGTGTGCTTGCTGGAGCGGTGCTGACTGCATACGTGGGGATTAATGGGCTTTTCCAACGTCTCGCCATCGACCGCGTCCTTCCGAGCTTCCTGCTCAAGGTGAACTCGTGTCGAGGCACGAACCACTTCATCATCCTCGTCTTCTGCATCGTCGCTGCGAGTCTCGTGTACATTCTGAACGCCGAAGTGACGGTGCTCTCGGGTGTTTTCGCACTCGCTTTCCTGTGCGTGTTGCTGTCGTTTACCATCGCGTGTC
>LGSM01000689.1:0-16201 GCA_001314345.1 Phytophthora multivora | reverse complement strand
GACGAGAGTCCACGTTGGTTAGCATACATGTTGGATGTGCGGGTGAGCGCGCTGTTACGGCTTCTCGATCCACTGGAGCGCGCCTTCACGTTACCACTCATAAAGACTGCAGGTTGCCTGCCTTGGTGCGCAAAAGAAAATGTTGAGTTGCTGCTGCACGCTGAACAGCACGACTTTTGTTGCAGCTACGCAAAAACAGTCTGACCAATCAGAGCTCATGAAAAAAAAGTTGGGTTGCTGCAAATAAAAAAATCTGCTTCTTGCTGCACAATTGACTACCACTAATGAATGTCAGTCCATAAAAAAGTGAATTGTACCGCAATAAGAGATGCTGAACGACGACGCCTTTCTCGCCGATATGGCGGTGTTTCTGGACGGCCATGAGGCTCCGTTTGAGCTCTGTGGGGAGGATACTACCAGAGAACTGCTACTAGATGGCGACCAGCTTTTAGCAGAGACCGAGGCCTTGCTGAACGACGTCGCTGACACATCCCACTCCAGTGTCGAGCAGACCAAAAATGCGCGGGCAGCAAAACGGCGTCTGAAATACAGGAATAAGCTTAAAAACGAGCGGCAAACTCTAGCAGAAGAGGAATTTTCTCTATCAGAGAAAGTGGAGGAGCTACGACGTGCTCGAAAGAGGGCAAAGGCATTTGCAGGCAATATTCTAGAGACGTCGACGTGGAAAGCTATTGCGATTCGACAGAAAGAAGGGCGAATGGTGGCTGAGGAGCAGCAAAGACGACTGCAACGTGCCGTTGAAAACCGAGAAAAAGTGATCGAGGAAATCGGAAAAGTGATACAGGAACGACTGTGCGAGTCCAAGGGCACGCTGGGGATTGAGGCAGAGAAGCAGAGCAACGCACACCTTGATGAGGACGATGCAGTGCTTTTTGAAGACTTTTTGCAAGATCTGGACGTCATTTATCCGCGGACAGATGAGATTTTCAGAGCGTGTGGAGCTGAGGAGAACCCGTCGACGTCGTACAGATTGGGGCCAGAACGAAAGCGAGATGGAGACGTCGAATATATCGACAACTTAGACGTGTTGTTGATTCCATTCACCTTCGAACAAACATGTGCCACAATGTGGGAGTCCATGGTTAACTTGTATCGACGGAAAGATTGGGATCACTATGATGTTGACGATACAGAGAACACTGTAGCAGCTAAGGCGTATGTACAAGTTTCGAGCGAGTCTGGGGAGTCGGCCAACATGACCAGTCACTACGTAGTGCGTCGGTATGTGGAGGATGGCAGAATGGTTATGGTGTGGCGAGCATTGTCAGAGGGTGGGGGGCAGTATACTGGGATCCACTCCGACGAGACTGGGTGGTGCGTTGTACGTCCCAACGACTCCGATGAACCGTTAATGCGGACCGTCATGCAGACTTTTGTGCGGTTCATCCCGCTGGATATAACCAAAGCATCCAACAACGCTGTCAATGGATTCGAGTTCACCAAACTAGTCGTGACGTCGGTAGAGGAGGATGGCGCTGAAGTTGCACGCATGATGGACTCGCTACTGCTGGAGGACTTAATTGACGAGGGCGATGAACATAATGCGTGATTATGAGTCGCTTTGATACATTGACAAGGGATACTGAATCCAAACTCACCGTTGTTTTTATTCGTTTACGATTGTACAGGAGTAGAGCGGTTTCTCTCCAAGCAGCACCTTTTGCATCATATCGTTAATCATTTTGAGTTCTTCCTCTCCTGCTTTGGCAAAAATTGCAGCGAAACGATTTTTGTCGACACCACTAGCTGATGCGTTCCGCATTCCCATGGGCACAAAACGCGAGTAGCTCTCCAGAATGGTCGATGAGGCCTCGGCAGAACATGGCGAGTCCGCATTCGACACTGTCAGTGATGGGCGTACCACGAAATAACCGGTTTCGTCCGCGTGGAAACCAGACAAGCTGTTGTGGCCTTCATAGAGCGCTCGCCACACAAACACCAGTCGAGTGTCTTCAGCATACCTTCTTCTCACATTGTACGAAGTAATCTTTGCGCTCTCTCCGCCTTTCAAGTGACACTTCATGTAGTACTTTATCGCTGAAGTGTTCTCCGAGTTCTGATCTTCTTGATGAGATTCATCTCCCTCAGCGTATAACATCATATACGATACGGCCCGACAAACTTGATCGTAGCTGTACGGCAGCACAGTGGCGTCTGCGCTCTCAAAGAGCTCCACTCCTTGGTGCTGCCTCTTCTTGGGAGTGTACGTCATCGGCCACGCCATGTTATACTTCACCCCTCTTGTAACCTCGTTGGTTTTCGCGTACAGGAAGTCCAGTTCCTCTTTAAAGCCCCTGAATACTGCCGCGCCGTCTTTCTCCTCGCCACACCAAGCTGTGTCACATATCTTCGTGTCTTCTTGCCTCTCCAGCATCAGATGTTGCATATTGTTAATCATGTTGGACCGAGAGATCAAAGCAGCTTTGAGATGTTGGTGCTGCACTTCCGCTTCGCGTCGTTTCTCCTGCTCTCGCATAGCTGTGGCTCTCCACATACTCAGCTTCATCTGCTGACCTGGATTTGTACCCTCTTTCACTCGCGCTGCTTTCAATTTGTCCAGGAGCTTCGACAGCTCAATTTCCTGCAACTCGAGAGCTTCCTTCTCGCCTTTGAGCTTCTGGCGATAACGGTTCCGTCGGACGGTAGCTAGAGCGTTGCGATGCCTGCGCTTTTGGTCTTCCTCCGTAAGTTTTGCGCGTTTGGTTGTGACAGCATTGACAAGCTGGTTTTGACATAAAGGCGCGTCCAGCGATGACAACAGCGCCTCTGTCTCCGCCAAAAGCTGCTGGTTGGACAGCGGAGGGTGGGAGTTATAGGTAACCACGCGCTTATCGTCCTGCTGCTCTAGTAGTGCGTCGTATTCGCTGATGAAAGTCGGAAACTTGTTGTCCGTGTGCTTGCTTGCCATTTTTGCTGGAATTGTATACTAGTACTGACTTCGTAATTAGAGATTTGAGGTATACTCGTGGGTGAAATCGTGGGTAAATGTTCTGGGTTATATTATTTGCCTTTTCTACTGTACCACTACTAGATACAGCAGCAATACTGACCTGAACCGATATACTTCGAAGTACTACTACTGAAGGACGAAATATCATGAGTTGAACATCAAAACCCATATTCAACAGTAGAAGGGCTTTCACTAGCTCGATCATCTCCGAGCAGCATTTTTTCGAGCATTCGCATCATCTCACCGACCTCTTCCTCGCCTGTTTTCGCAGTCAACTCTGCAAACTGATCCGTATTAACCTTGCAATTCGCCCCCTGGCTAGTACTCATCGGAATAAAGCGAACAAAGCTCTCAAGTACAGTCGAAGGGTGATAGCTCTCCTGTGGCCGCAGAACAAGCCATCCTGTTTCGTCTGTCTGGTGGCCGGAGAGGTCATCTTGGCCCTCGCACAATGCACGCCATACGAAGACCAATCGACTGCCTTCATTGTATCTCCTCACTGCCGAATGTACCAGTAGCTTGGCGACTCGACCTTGGCCCAGTTGACACTTTACGGTATACTTCACCGCGGTGGTATCTTTCTCGTCTTGAACCGCCGCATTTTCTTCAAAGGACTGTGGCTCTGACAACATCAACAACGACATGGAGCGACTTGTGTCGTGGAAGTCGAACGGTATTTCGGTGGCGTCTGCGCTGTAAAAGAAATCAACGCCATCCTTCGACGTCCGCTGGGGCTTGTACTCGAGCTTCGAAGATACTTTAAACTCTGCCTCACGCATGACCTGGCTTGTCTGGGCGTAAACTGCGTCGAGTTCTTGAATAAAACTCTTGAGAAGTACAGAACCGTCGCCCTGGACTGCGTCACTCCTCCCCCCGCTCAAAGCGTTTTCGTCAATACCTGAGAATTGCAGCAGTGCATTAAGCTGATGGATCATCCTGGCTCGTCCGACGACAACAGCTCGAAGCTGCTTTTGCGTCTGTTGTGCCTCGATCCTCCTCTCCTTTTGACGCGTAGCAATGGCTTTCCAGGCACCCAGGGACAAATTATTCACTTGGTTCCTCCTCGCAGCTTCTCGTTTATCCTGCAACCTCTTCAGCTCACTCGAGAGCTTCTCTTTCTGTTGACATAGCGTCTCCTTCTCGTCTTTGAGCTTCTGTCGGTGCCGCAGCCGTCTTTTGGCTGCCTGGGCATTGCGAAACTCGCGCTTCTGGTCAGCCAGCAATTGGTCCGTCTTGTCCGAATCGTGACCAGGTTTTTTGTCATTAGAGGGGTTATTTGGCTCGAAACTTGGCAGCGTGTTCAAGACACCTCGCTCTTGCGTGTCACTAGAGTCAAGAGACGAGAGCAACGTCTCGGTCTCCGTTAAGAACGAGTGAGCGTCCAGAAGCAGTTCGTCTGAAGAGGACGATGGCGTTGAACTGAACTGCCGGTCGACGCCTGGGGCGACTTCGATGCAATCCGCCAGTAAACTCGTCACTGCGGCAAACATCGCGGCGTCGATTTGCTCGTCCTCCGTCATCCTGAACTGTGCGCTCCCTGCGATGCAGGTCCGTTCTCAGCCGATGTGCATTATTGTCCCCTGTTCTCTGAAAATCCAGTGGAGGGCATCTAAAACCCAGCATGAATTTGGGTTTTACACATAACTGTATATGTATACAGTGGGTGATATGATTCGTGTCCTTACATGTATACCTCTAAAGGCGATGGGGAACGAAGAGCTTCCACCAGAAGCGGCTGCCGTGGCTGCGTTCCTGTCGGATATTTCAGGGTTCTTGGACGACGAAGGAGGCCACCAAGCGTCCCCATTGGCTGTTACAGAGCAACACCAGCTAACAGAGAGAACACTCGCAGAAGCAAAGTCTTCTCTTCCAGTAGATGAAGCGGAACGGAAGCGAGTGCTGCGTAATTTCAAGACCGGAAAACGGCGAGATGCGTACCGTAAGCGCCTGAAACAAGAGTGGCAGGCGCTGAGGAGCGAAGAGGTGGAACTTACAGTCAAACTCGAAGAGCTGCGGGGGAGACGGAGGACCGACCGCGGTGGGGTGGCGCGATCAGCTTGGAGGGCAATTGCCATGCGCCAGTTAGAGGGACGAATCATTGCTGAAGCGCAACAGGATAAACTGAGAACTGCAGTGAAGAGACGACGAGAGGTGCTCCAGGACGTGGAGAGCTCGCTACAAAAGCGGTTAAAAGAAACGGAAGACGTCAGGGGGACCAGAAGCACTCGACACGAACACACGGACGAGCACCTTTTTGACGCGTATTTGGGCGAGCTGGATGCAATTTACGCTAAAACGGACGCTGTATTCCAGTCGTCTGAGATGACCCCAACGACAGGACCATTTCTGACGACGAAGCCCCCTGTTAAACGGGATGGCGACGCAGAATACTTGGAGAATGTGGGCGTCCTGTACGCACCGTTTGACTTCGAGCGAACGTGTTTGGCGGTGTGGGAGGTAACGCGCCAGTCGTACCGACAACTTGACAGACAGGAATACACTGCCGGTATCGCTCCATGTAGCAACACCATTGCGGTGAGATTCCGCGTGAAGAGCAAGCTTTTGACTGGCAGAATGGTATCGATGTCTACGCACTTTGTATCGAGACGCTATGTTGAGGCTGACCGCATGGTTATTGTCTGGCGGGAGCTGTGGGAGGGCGAGGGCGAGTTTGAAGGAATGCACTCGGATGAAACAGGCTGGTGCATCGTTCACCCAGGCGACGACGTTGACACTGGCAGAGCTTCACCAACTGACGAAGCAGCTACGATCGCCACCGTCATTAAAACGTGTGTGCGGCTCGTTCCGATGCACTTCAGCTCCAATGTGTCGTGTAATTCGGACTTTGATCGATTCACGGAAGTGCTCGTGACGTCTGGAAAAGAAGATAACCTGCAGGTCGAACAAATGATGGAACGAATGCAGCTCGGCGATGCTGAGGAGCTGGTAGGAGATGGATGTTATTAAATTCTTATAAGGAACCCGAACAAGATTGAGGACTGTACGAGATCTATCTGACCACGAGTAGGTTGGTGCTTCCCTGATAATATACTTCGAAGTATATTTCATAAGAGTGGAGGTATTATTACAGTAAATAATCTGGTAATTTGTAATCGTATTGAAGACAGTTTTCGAGGTACCTACTTAAATGCACCTAACTACCGCGGACGGCTGGATAAAGGGAGAGTACGTGGTAGTTGAACAATAGCACGATCGCGATGAGAACAATGATAAATATGGGAGGAATGACTGTTTTTTTAATCCCTATAAGCTTAAGTTGAGTCACAATGATGCAAAAATAAATACGTGAGGCCAGAAAGCTCCAAGAGCGAAGCACGTTGGTTTGTACACGTACAAAACTTGCCGACGACAATACACAATTTGAACCACAAAAAGAAAACCACGTGAAATGGCGCGATCGGTGCAAATGTCAACGTAACCAATAAAAACCAGAAAACAGTGCGAGAGGGTTCGTCGGGTCAAACATATCACTCCGCGCTATATCTTGAAGTCCAAGCCACGGTGAATTGCGTTCTCACCGAGTATGTTTCGGTGCCAAAAGGGCATAAAGACGGAGTAGATTTCGCACATATTTAGTATTTAGGATACAAACTTTATTTTTACTGAGCCACTTACCCCTCGACGATCGTTTCAAGTTGTCGAAACCCACGAAAGCACGGTGCTCATCGCCCAACTGCGAGATCAAGCGAGTCTCCTGCTCCAAGAGCTACCACAATTCGCCCCCGAGCAGCAAGCAGCGCTCTACAGCAGCTCTTTTGAACAAAAAACTGACACGAAACATGGGAAAATGTTCCAGAGTTCGACCTTTTCGGTCGTGCCGTGCTCGATGAAGACCGCTGGAGATACCCTGTGGCTTGAATACTCGACTCCACTGAAGTTCCCGTTCAAGTCCTACCGATACGTAAGTCTTTGTAGCTCATTTTCGGTATTTTATGTGAAGTAACAATTCTTTTCTATAATTGCACACAGATGAGTCTGGTGGATGCTAACTGGGTGAGGAAGAGCTTCGACTTGCTGCTACAAACTCAGCGCAATTCCATACCAATCAATGGACTGATGTTCGCTCGGAAGTTTGACGAGACCCGACGGACCACAATCGTTCGAGCGTATACCGTGCTTCTCCCCACCCCAGGACTTCGCCTTCGATGCAACCACTGGACGATACTCACGCCCTCGGATCAAGCCTTATAAGCTACTGTTTGAGAATCATCTTCCGTGCCTTATCTGCTAAAGTAGATACCTAATCAAATCATTCCTTACGTAACGGCGAAAATATTGGAATCGAAGACGTTAGGCTAACGTCTTCGATGACTCGGTATTCCAATATTTTCGTGTTGAGAACTTTTGGTTTACCGGTAGAGCTTCAGTTCTTTGTTTGCGCCCAAACCTGGCCTCATATTATACTACTGGTACTTTGTTTGCGGCCACCTGGTTTCTAGGGATTTGATCACGTTGCGGCGATCAGCTCACCACTCGGTGCCCTCAGTCACAACCGAAAACCCACACGTAAGTGTTAATCATGACTGACTTGATAACGACGGACGAGGTCTTGATCGACGATATCGTGGGCCTACTCGATTTCAGCGCGCCCCTCACCCCACGGGTGTTCGCAGGCGAGTCCACAGACCCCGCGGTCGATTTCACGACGCCTGTCGTCAGTCGCAGTGCTGTACAAGCGTCCACAAATCCAATCGACGGCGCTAAAACCGACCAACGCGTGCACAAGCGCGAGATAGAGAAGAAGCGACAGCGACGTTACCGGCAAAAGCTGAAAGACGCTCGGGACGAGCTGCAGCAGCAAGTGGACGAGTTGTCCCAGGAGCTGCATCAATTGAGCGAGTACAAGTCCAGAAGGAAGCAGCTCAAGGCTTCACACAAGTTCCTACACTTATCCAGCGCGCAATGGGCTTTAGAAGCCGATCGACAGCATGAACATCGAGTTTATTCAGAAGAAGAGAACAAGAAACTCATCGCTGCTGTCAAACAACAGGCTGAATACATTAAGGGGCTTCGACAAGTTGCTGTGGGTCTTGCCGACTTTATGGACATCCCGATGCGGCACTCAAAGACCGGGGCACTCTATATGACCTACTTACAGCAGCTAGAAGGCTGCTACGCTCGCGTAGACATCATCATGGGCTACTACAACATGGAGACTCTGCCAGAAACGACACAGAACTCGATCCAGAGGCGGCAGGTAGACGGGGGAGTGGACTTCTTCCACCACGTGAACAAGGTAGCACTGCCCTACAGCTTTAACCGAACTTGTGAGGCCCTGTGGAAGGTGATCCACGAACAGGACGAGCCTGCGTTCGGAGGCTACGAGACGGCGCCTGACGACGACGTTTTCATCAAATCACGCGGTCTTCGGTCGCTGAATGTCGGACAATTATCGCAGAGATTCATTTCTCGTTTCTACAAAGAGGAGGAGCGACTGGTTCTTGTGTGGAAGATGTCGTCCGAGGGAGAAGGGGCTTTCAGCGGTTTGCACGCGGAGGAAACAGCGTGGATGAGTGTGCGGCCAACGTCTACGGGTGTGATGCTGGAGGTTTGTGTGCAGCAAGTGCCCATGCGGTTCAACTTGGCTTCTAACAAGGAGCCAGCGGTGGCCAAGTTCCACAACTTGTTGCAAGAATCCCTTGAGGCAGACAAGAGTAAAATGGCGATGTACTTGGGGGAATTGCTGCTTGACGACGTTTTGACTGGGATCGAGTGCTAGCAATTAATTACGATAACGTTTGTAAAGTTATGATTTCCCCTGACACAAATTTTGCATGAGTTTAGAAGAAGGAAAGACATTCTCACAATGAGTAGTCATGACACTGAGAAACTTTGAGTGCCACGGGTACGGAGTCAAAACTCGAAGCATTGCTCACTCATCAGAACGCAAGACACTTAAATTGATGCAAGAATGGATGATCATAAATCACAAAAATAGTAATATATTTGTTTATACTGTACAGCAATAAAATAGTAATCAAACTCATATATGAGTATTTCTCGTATCAGTGATTATTATTAATACAGTACTACTACCCGAAAGATGGCGCCATCTTACCCTGACACCTGTTTCGCGAGCCAATGCAGGGATTTGATAACGTAGAGCCAGGAACAGTGAGAGAATGGCTGGGCGATTAACTCAGTGCTCATTGTCCACAGTCACAAACAAAAAAGCACACGAGAGTTGATCATGACCGACTTGATATTCATAGCACCGGACGAGGTCTTGTTCGACGATATCGTGGGTCTCCTTGATTTCAGTACGCCCCTCACCCCAACAAGTCTCGGCCACAATGCCGTACAAGCCTCTCCAAGTCCGACCGACGGCGACAAACGTGTCCACAAGTGCGAAATGGAGAGAACCCGGCAGAGACGTTACCGGAAAAAGCTGAAAGACGCTCGAGATGAGCTGCAACGAGAAGTGGACGAGTTGTCCGAGGAGTTGCGCCAACTGAGCGAGCAGAAGTCCAGAATGAAGCAGCTCAAGGCTTCGTACAGGACACTACAGATATGCGACTCGCAATGGGCTCTAGTAGCCAATCGACAGCGTGAACAACGAGTTCATTCCGAAGAAGAGAACAAGAAACTCCTTGCTGCTGTCAGCCAACAGGCTGAGTACGTTAAGAGCCTTCGACAGGTTGTTGGAGACGTCCCGTGCTTCGCTAATATTCGCCCCATGGCAAACTCCCTCTATATGACATACTTACAGCAGTTACAAGGCTGCTATGCTCGCATAGACCGCGTCATGGAGTTCTACAACATGGAGGCTCTGCCAGAAACGACACAGAACTCGATCCAGCGGCGGCAGGTAGACGGGGGAGTGGACTTCTTCAATCACTTATTCAAGATGGCGCTGCCCTACAACTTTAGCCAAGCGTGCGAGGCCTTACGGAAAGCGATCCACGAGCTGGGCGAGCCTGCGTTCGGAGACTACGAGACGGCGCCGGATGACGACGTTTTCATCAAATCACGCGTTCTTCGGTCGCTGAATGTCGGTCAATTAGTGCAGAGATTCATTTCTCGTTTCTACAAGGAGGAGGAGCGACTTGTTATCGTCTGGAAGATGCCGTCCGAGGGCGAAGGGGCTTTTAGTGGCCTGCATGCAGAGGAAACAGGGTGGGTGAGTGTGCGGCCAACGTCTACGGGTGTGATGCTGGAGGTTTGTGTGCAGCAAGTGCCCATGCAGTTCAACTTGGCTTCTAACAAGGAGCCAGCGGTGGCCAAGTTCCACAACTTGTTGCAAGAATCCCTTGAGGCAGACAAGAGTAAAATGGTGACGTCCTTAGCGCGAGTGCTGCTTGACGGCATCCTGACTGGGATCGAGTGCTAACAATAAATTACGATGCAGTACCTTTCATAAGTTATGATTTCGCAAAAATTCACTGAAGAATAGACAACTTTGTCACAAAGTGAGTAAGAGATTTGAGATGGTAAAAGCCACCGGCTCTTTTTTTTTTTTTAATTCAGCGGTCAGAACGTGAAGCTGGACTCACTCATCAAAACGCAAGACACAGAGTACTTCACTTCGCCTACTTGTTGCAAGAATGGATGATCTCCTGGCTAGGGACAGCCCAGTTCCTGACAACAAGCAAAGGAAACTAATTGGGCCCGAGAAGTCTCGAGAGTATCGTCGCCAGCAGAAGGCACAGCGAAAAGAACTCCGGCTTGAAGAAATTTCGCTACGCCAGAAGTTAACCGCGTTGCAACTCTTGAAGAAACAGGAATTTGCCAAACTGGACGCTGCCTGGTCACATAGTTATTTACTGTGGAGAGATTTTGCGGCTCGACTACAGGAGGAACGCAGAATCGCGGAATTTCGGCAGGAACAACTAATCGGTGCAATTAGCAACCAGGCCATCTACATCAATACTATCCGCGACATCGTGGGCAAGCAGTTAAGTGCTGCGGTGTCCTTACGCAAGGATGGCAGTACACGCAGACAACGAATTGGTAATTCAGCGGGAGTCGACAGTTATGCCGGGTATATTCAAAGGCTGGACGCGAATTTCCTGATCGCTAATGAGGTTTTTCGAGCTTACGACGCGTTATTCGCCAGTGAACCGCACGCTGTCCACAAACAAGTGACTGATGGTGCAGTGGAGTTCTTCTCCGCTCGATCGAGAGTTGTTCTGCCGGTGTCACCTCTCAAAGCCGGGAACAGTTTATGGTACTTCGGCTCGCAATACTACAGCAACAGGGAAGGGTTCGTGCGATATGTAGACGTCCAGGACCCGGATAACACGCTAGTGGTGAGCTTCGTTGAGTCAAGTGTGCTGCAGACAGGGATGCAAGTGAAGGTTCAGCAGCACTTTATCGCCCGCCGATTTTATCTCGACAACCAAGTCATCATGACCTGGCACTTCATTTCAGAGGGAATCGGCGTTTTCAGCGGACTGAGGTCGGATGAAACAGGATGGTGTAGGCTAGAAGCTTCGGCTGATCCGATGGAGCCCGGAGCGGTGCTTGAAATGTGCCTCTGTCGAGCCCCAGCGCCTTCTACGGAGACGACATTTGCCGAGTCAGTGGAGAACGATTTCCACGGGGTCTTACACAGAATTAGCGACAAAACCATGGACGACGTGGTGAATTCAGCTGAAAGCGCCTTGCTGGGGAACCTGTTAGAAGAAATGGTGTAGACCACAACTTTTGTAATGAGAATTGTCCCTTGGGTTGTCTACATCCCCTGGACTTAGTTTTTTGAATAAATCTATCTCATTAATGCGTTTACGTAAGTTTTATGTGGCGTTACCGGCCAAAACGTAAGTTGTTTGACTTATTTTTTCACGTAAGTCGAGGGATCCGACGATAAGGATCCATTTTCATTGGCTAAAAACACATCGGAAACTCGCTGCTGAAAAGGATACATCCCCCAGCAGCATTTCTCCGCAAACATGACTGACAGAAGCTCGCACGCTGCAGTGGTGATCAACGCACAGGCAATCCGCGACGCATGTATATTCACACAAGAAATACACTGGCAACATTAACAGGATTAAGACATGGATCAAAGGAGAGCTCTCACAAACCGACCCCAACACTGCCAGATTTTTCGATACCAATGGTGACTTAAAGCTTGATAAGTTCACGCCTGCCTACTTTGACTATTTTCTGGTGTACAAAAGATGTCACGCAAAGTACGGGACCCTGAGCGGATATCGTAGAGCTTTCAAGGATGGGTATTTATCCGAAGTGACCGTAAAACCATCAAATTTTTCCTCACTGACCGTAAAAGTAACCATCTGCTGAGTTGAAGATCTTTCATAAGAGTCGAGGTAAAAATAATAAGAACCGAGGCTGAAAAACAAACTGCCGCCAATTCTACTCGGCTCATTTCACTTTACTAAAAAGCATGGAGCCAAGCAAAGTCGATCTCCTCACCCGGTTTGGTCGGATCACAATTTTGGAGCACGACGTTTTCACGACATCTACCGATTGCACAGCGTTTCTAAAAGCCTATGCATTCAACGAGAACAAAACAATAGAACAACGGGTTTCGTCGGGACACCGGAAAGTTTGGAGCTGCAAGTCGAGCACGTGTCGCTGGGAAGTCTGTATCTCCAACAGAGGCAAATCTACACGAAAGAACACAAAAACATCATTTTGCCCTCCAGGAGCTTGGTTCGTGAAGTCCTGTAACCTGCAATATTCTCCGAATTGCGATTCTATCGGAAAATGCTCTCGACAGATATTGATGGAGCTACCAGGGTTTAAAAGCGCGATTGTTCCAGGTTTGAGTACTGCACGTAAGAGGGTTGCCGCCTCTTTAAGAACTGTTGACCACGTCAACGTGGATCACAGGTCAGCTATGCTATACAAAGCAATAGCAGAAACCAAGCGTATCATGGCAGATGTCGATGATAACTACGACAAATTACCCGCTTTCCTGAACTCGTTTGAGCGCCAAAATCTGGGATCGCGGGTGTGCCTTCAGCTTGACACTAAACGTAAGTTTCTTCGGGTATTTCTCTCGGTTGGATCCGTTGTGTGTGGTCAAGATAATTGGGTACCTCTTCTTGAATGCGATGGGACGCACATGAAACACAGTAACTACAATGGTGTATGCCTCCTTCTTGTTGGCAAGGATGGCAACTGGGATAACATTCCAGTTGCAATTGCTTTCGTGCACAAGGAAAATGCGGACAATTTTGAATGGTTTTTCGGCAACTGTGTCGCTGCTGGGATAAAACTTCATGACCGGGCTCTTTTTTCGGACAGGGGTAAACAGCGTGAAGCCCAGGTTCGATTGCAGAATCGGGGAATATCGGTAAACCTAAAGTTCTGCGCTATGCACATCTTTTTTAATGTGTGTAGCCACTTTCGGGCCGTAGAACCAAGTATTGAAAGTATCATGAGTGATCTGTACGGCCTACAAAGAACGACAACGTTAGCAGAGTACAACCACATCCTGAGCGTAATTGGAGAATCGTTTCCTACTCCGCGAACTTTGAAGAGCGGTGGCATTACACAGGCACAGACAGTCGAAGAATACTTACAGTCGATTCACCCAAGAAGTTGGACCATGTTCGGCAACTGCATACTAACACCGGAGGAAGAAGCAGTGGTTGCACAGGACTGGAACGGGGTTCAACCGTACGGGAACAGTTGCGCGCTATTCTTTGGAAGGACCACCAGTGCTGTAGAGTCACAGAATCACGCTCTGCTGATGGCTGGCATTCGAGATTGCCAGGTCTTTGATGCATTGGTGCTATACTGCAAGATGGTGGTGGACGTCCTAACTGAGAAGAAAAAGAACGCAAGATCTTGGGTAACAGAAGATCATACTGTCACGCCACGCGCCATGAAGATGTTCGACAAACAATTGTGGTATGACGCGGCATGTACCGTCCGGAAGAGCAACGAGAACGTGTTTTACGTCGACGACACCCGTCAATTTGTTCCTGAAAACGACATGGAGGAGGATCCCGTATCCTTCACCGTGAATAAGCAGCAAGCGTTCAAAGGTCCCACCACATTTGCCGTGAACTTGACCAGTGGCGCTTGTGACCGCTGTGCAGATCGACATCACTTACGATTGCCTTGTCGCCACACGATAGCAGCGATCTTCAACCAGAATGCCAACCATACTTCGACAAGAGGCGCTTTCAGGTTTTTCCATCATTCCTACACGGTAGCGGCGTGCCGAAACGCTTTTCAGGAAGTTTCGCTGGTGTTGCCATTCGTCTAAGCTCTTATACCTTGCAACAATATTCTGCCGCCCCCATTGTACAATCAAGTCGGCCTCAGGCCTCAACGCACTACCAGAGACATTGCAGCACGAGAGAAGAGGATTCCTTAACGTGGAGAACCAAGACGATCACATTCTGCAGTCAACCAAAAGAAAAAACCCACCCCATCAATCGACGAAATCGAAGTTGTTGACCGCATGCGAGCTTTTTTCCAGGATGAAATTCGAGCCCAAGCAAAGAAAAAACGCGCGAAATACACTTGCAGTCGTTGAGGCAAAGCGGGGGGGNTCAACGCTGCAAAATGCTCAAACCGATCCGGTTGCAACGTTGATCCAGACATCCATTCTGGTATATACTTAGTGGGGGGTTGTCCACTTGAGTTTCTGCAACTTCGCGATAATGTGGCTCCGGCTGAGGTAGAACTTCCAAACATCATTAGCGAATTTAGCGTTTGATTTAATCGGGAGGGAGTCTGAGAGCTGTAGATTTTCCCTACAATAGCGTATACAGACGAAGTAGATTTAGAAGAAGCTAATCTTTCTCGTCAATACAATCAATACCTTTAATTTCTTCAAGTTAGCTGGGGCTTAGTCATTCTCTTATGCCGCCATCTCTCTGGGTTTGGGGGCACTGGGTTTTATTACCACACCACTCACCCCCCACATGAAGATCAAGCAATGGCTGCTCAGAGCACAGGTCAGCCCCAATAATCTGAAAGCAAGAAGCCACTGCAACATCTATTACAAAGCAGTACATAACCAATTAGTGCATCGAGTCACTTTGATAAAGCAGGTTTGTTAACCTTGTCTTACCTCCATTAGATCAAGAATTGAAGAATATACGCAGTCAGGGGTCCTCAGAACCGTCACGTTACCCTGCTTTCTTGCTCTGAATCATCTATGGCGAACAGTAAAGCATAATGATCAAGTGCAACATTGTGAAAGGCTATCATCTTCCTGCGGTAGCAAACCTGCGACGGCGTAGAAGAATGCAGTCCGGGCTCTCTGTACGAAGTGAATGTTAAATCACGATCGCAAGTATAACGGTAACGATCGTGCTTACCTTCATGGCAAGGCTGTGCGCTGTCCAAGGTCAGTAGAGCAGGTTGTTCTGTGACGAAAAGGACGGAATGAACAAATGGAAGAAAGATCTCCGTCTCGTCCCAAGTTTTAAACTAAGCAGATGGTTACTTTTACGGTCAGTGAGGAAAAGTTTAATGGTTTTACGGTCACTTCGGATAAATACCCTTCAAGGATATCTACAGGAGGCGCATTAGAGTACCAGCAGCATACGGAGATCCCATGAAGCAGATTATTCTGGAATGAAGCGGATGGAGGCCGAGCAAAACCAGTTTAGCTCGGCGAAAACCTCGGGCAAGCAGCCATTGACGTTCTCCTTGTACAAGGAACCGTTCTCAGGCTTGTGCGGGAGGCCGAGAACACACGCATTCTGGTGCTTCCATCAAGGCGAGAAAGCGTTGCGAGGCCTCCCCAAGTGATAGTCTTCCCCCAGCACTATACACCAGAACATAGATACATAAGTAGGTAGATTAGCACGCGAATCAAAGCTTTCTTGTTCTCATAGCAATGTTGGTAGCTTCAGTATCCTCCACGCCCTTCTTGTTGTCTCCGACTGTGAAACATTAGTGATTGTCAGCGACTAATCCAGTGTAATTTTAGCCAATAGAAACGGGAATTCAAGCGTAAGAAGTCGCGACTTACGATTTCTCAAGTCAATTCATTCTCCTGCTTATTATAGTTGACTACCCCCCCTCTGCAAGGCTTACAGCAAGGGATAAACTAAGGAGGGCCCGCGGACCCTCATTCAAAAGCACATGTATCTACAAAAATAGGACGGTCCGTTCGCGATGGCTTCAGAAACCCCTCAACACTTTCAAACTCAAGATCCAATCCATTTTAATTATTAATAGACGATTATTCCTGGAGGTGCTACCTGCTACAGACCTGGCCAAAAGGATAAGACACCCCACGAATTTTACGTTTTCTCAGCCAATCCGCAGCCT
>LGSM01000688.1:0-14505 GCA_001314345.1 Phytophthora multivora | reverse complement strand
CGTGGCCTACCCGTACATCGCCGATGCTCTGGACGACTACAGTTACCTCCCGTTCATTGTGCTGCTGGCCATCTTCTTCCTTCTGTCGCTGAAGCTGGTTCCAGAGACGTCGAACAAATCTGCCGATGAAGTGTTGCGCGAGTACGAGGAACGTCGTCGCCAGTAGGTAGCCGACTCTCTTTTTCTTTTGGCAATGTTTAGTGGTTTTTCAAAAACAATAGATTTCGGTATTGTTTTTAGATTTGTTTTCTTTTTTTTCAGCCGAACAATCTGAAGCTTCCATTGATGAGAAGAATTCCGAAGTACTTGCGCAAGAAGAGCCCTGTTCAACCGCAAAAGGCGAACAACAACAAAAAACAAAAAGATAAGAGGCACGAGGTTGCAATTGCCAATTGACAATCGGAGACTCAATTACTCCATCATCAGCCAAGAGAGACTTAATCACAAGTGGAGACTAGGACACCCAACACAGGAGCCAAGCCAAGAACCAGAATTAGTGACCAGGCTTCAAGCTTGCCAGATCGATAAAAGGACAAATAGACTAGTCTCTATCCAGTTTCAAATGTCGAGAGTTCGAGGTCTTTCAGGCAATCTGCAATTGTTAAACCAAAGAAAGAAACTGTTGGTAAACTTCGTTCATAAAATGCTGACATAGATGCTCATAGTTCATAGTACACACTGACGACCTCCAGTCGTTCACCACATTTCATAATCAACCGCCTTGCCAGTCCGTACGAGCCAGTCGACGCAGTAAAGATCGTGCCGCTTTGCAATACGCAGCAAGCGTGCCGACGGAATAGGTTCCGGGTAGTGCTGGAATAACCACTCGAGGATTTCCAAATGCCCCTCAGCTACTGCCTTGATGGAAACGTCTGCGGTGCACTGGGCAAGGCCCTCCCGGTGAAGGAAATCCAGAATGTCAAAGTGCCCACCGAACGCTGCGGCCTCCATCGCGCGGTTGTTGCACCCCATGCCGTAATTTGTGTGCAGCCACTGCAAGATATCGAGTCGTCCCGCACCAACAGCGTTGTTCATGGCGAACAGACTGCACCCTTCATTATGGTGTAAGTGGAGCCACTTGACCATGTCGAACTTGCCTTGACGAGCAGCGCGATCCATGGCGTCGGTCGTACATCCCTCCTCGCGATTGTTGTGGAGCCACTGCACCACGTGCATGTGGCCGAACGCGGCGGCATTGTCCATCGCCGCAGTCGTGCATCCCTCTCCTCTGTTTTCGTGCAGCCACTTGACCGTCTCTAGGTGGCCGTTCAGCGCGGCGTCGTCCATGGCGGCGGTCGTGCATCCCTCCGTACGGTGCTCATGGAGCCACTTGACTGTCTCCAGATGTCCATTAGCGGCAGCTTGGTCCATGGCAGCCGTGGTGCAGCCTTCGAATCTGTTGTGGTGCAGCCACTGGACGATCTCGAGGTGTCCATTCATTGCAGAGTTGTCCATGGCCTTGGTAGTGCAGCCTTCGTTGCGATTGGCGTGCAGCCACTGGACCACGTCGAAGAAACCTCTCCGCGCGGCGCCGTTCATGGCGATTGTAGTGCACCCTTCCGTCCGGTTCGCGTGGAGCCATTGCACCACCGACAAGTGGCCGTTCACGGCTGCTTGATCCATGGCGGCGCGCTCGCAGCCCTCCGACCGGTTCTCGTGGAGCCACTTGACCGTCTCGAGATGCCCATTAAAAGCCGCCATGTTCATGGCGTTGGTTGTGCAGCGCGAGTCGGTCTGATGCAGCCACTGGATGACGTCCAAGTGTCCATTGGCAGCAGCCTGGTCCATCCTAATGGAAGGACACTCCTTCCGGAAGCAGTGCTCTGTGAGCCATTGGACGGTGTCGAGGTGGCCGTTCTCGGCTGCATTGGCCACTGCGTTCACCGTACATTCATCCTCGGCGCCGACGCTGTGTAGCCACCGGATCATGGCCTGGTCGCCGTTGCGAGCGGCCTCGTCCATTAAGAACTGGTGTTCCGGCGGTGTGGTGTGGCTATGCAGCCACTGGGCCGCGTTCAGGTGGCCGTTCTTGACAGCCAGCAGCATCTCACGCGCGCCCCAGAACACGTCGAGCGTCTGCTTCTGCTCGTATAACCACTGCAGCACGTGCACTTGTCCGTTGCGGGCTGCAGCCTCCACTGCTTTGGTCACGCGCGCGCCCGGGAAGGATACGGCCAGACGGCGCAGCACGGCAACGTGTCCATTCGCCGCTGCTGCAGCCAAAGCGGACGTGGCTAGCGCCTGACGCTGCAGCTTATCCATGTTCTCGATCCTAGCTGCACCACGCGCGACGATGCGCTCCACAAGGTGCTCATGGCCGGCGTTGCAGGCGTCCGCCAGCGTCCAAAGCTGCGAGTTGTCCAACAGCGCGTCCAGGTCGCGCGTGACGTGGTCCAGCGCTTCTATGCGTGGCCACTGACGGCAAACGAAGGCCACTGACGTCAGCAACGGAGCTGTTGGCTGTATTGGGCGTCGGGGCGGCTTGGGCATCGAGGAAGGCGGCTGGAAGGTGACGCCTAGCGGGCGAGTTGGAGAGTGACGTCTATCGTGAAGAGATGCAAAGAGCCGCAAGCCCTAAACCAGCTGGTATTTCCAAGCAGAAATGAGTAAGCGAAGCAGCATTCGTACTTATGAGAAGAGTTGGCCTTTCCAGCGGGAAGCTTTGATCTATGCGCGATTTACAGGGGTATATGATATTGCGATGCATCTATATGACGTCTTGTAAGAATAGGAAGAAATACGAGCATTAAATATTACGTTACAGGCACCTGAGAACGCAGACGAATTTTCCTGCGGCGACGATGCCAGATCGGCGTGCGTCGGACCGAGTTGCTTGACGCTGCCTCAAGTTGAGGCGAGGTTGACTCAACCGATACTGGTGCAACGCATGCTTAGCATTATGCACTAGCATGTGAAGCGAACAGTGCTCCAATGTTTAGCTTACACTTCGCGCCACCGTCAAGCCACCTCCGCTGGTGAGCACCATTTGCGATTCGCATTGCGTACATGTATACTATACATTCGTACTTAGAAGAAACGATATGGTTGAAGTTCTTGCGAAATGTTTGCATAGCGATCTTCCATCTTCGTTTTTTCACTGAAAAGAAGATTCACCATACCAACTGCACACTGTACGATACATGTAGTCTTCTCTACGGTAGGTATAGTCTTCTCTACAGTGCATGCACTGCACGGTCTCCTACCCGACTGCAACCGAAATGCATGTTGGCACGACTGTGAGAATGGCTGATTGGAAAGCAACCGACTGAGAAATGTATCGCCCCATGCCGAAAGTCGATCTACCGGGATGGTAGAACTGTAGAGTCACACAGAAAACACAAGTCACGATACCGTAGACCAAGGCTTGCATGAATATAATTAGGTGCGATTCGATTAGGCAAGTCTAAAAAAATCCCTAAATTCACAGTTCTTAATCCTAAAAGCTTCACCTTCAAATTTCTAAACTGCCGCCGTTTTGACCAATCGGGTGCTTGACGACTTTAAAAACATCATGATTGGTTAAAAATAGCATCATCCCTTCGCCCAGAAAAAGACACAAAAGCTCCTGGCTCCGAGCGTGAGGAAGCAGCGGCAGGAGGCGCCATCTTGCGCCAGCGATTCTACGTCTTACAGGCGCCCGTGGAGCCCCGTCCAACATGCATCTCGCGTGCCTTGTGTGTGAGCAGGTATTTGAGGCGCCCCCCGCGGCAGAAGCGGCCGATTTCGTCCAGAATGGCGCTCACTCTACCGGCGACTTGACCTCCCTCTCTGTCTCCGGAAACCCATCATCTACAGCCCCCAGCATTGCTATTTCTACGGAGAATAGTGCTCAGGCGGCAAAGAAGGCCACTAATAATGCTCAGGTGTCTCGTTGTGTTGTTTGCGATGGTATTTACCACTCGAAGTGCCTGTTAAACTTGGAGGAAGGCGAGAAGCAAGAAGGATGGATGCCTGGGATGTCATTTACGTGCATCAAATGCATCTCAGAGACGAAGAAACTGCCAAAAACCCACCTGCAAGCTCTAAACAAGGACGCTCTGCCCATTTTGGTGCCAGCGTTGGCCTTCCCGTTCGTTCGAAGAGCGCAGAAATCGGAAACAGACAGGGAAATGTCGGTGATTAGCGAGGTTTCGATGGAAATCGACCACAACTACGAGGAGGAAGTGGTGCAGAGTGATGATCACAAGTGGAGAGTGGTCTCTACTGAAATGGAAGTCTGTACGACCTGCAGGCAGGTGGAGATTTCGCCGGAGGATAGAGGCAAATGCCTTAAATGCCACAACAGCCAGCTCCATCGACGCTGTGTGCAGCACCATCAAGCGGACCAGGGAACAGCAACGAAGAAGAAGAGAAATTACCGTGGAACGGGTAAAAAGAGACGGAGAATGCCCTCGACTGTCACGTTAGAGTGGTGTGCGCCGTGTCTTCTGAAAAATGACAAGCAGGTGGCGCAGCTGAGAGATGGATCTATTGAGAAACGCACCGTTGCAACGTTGGTGGACAACGCAGATGACGTGCAGTGGTTGAAGGAGTGCTGTATTTGCAAAAAGCATTTCTGCTTGGAGGAGTTTTGTGACCCGCAGACTACAGACACAACTTTAGACCATGTACTGGAGAACGCGCCGTTGGAGATCGAGGAAAACTGGAGTTGCGTGCATTGTGCACCGGTAGCACGTTCGCTTACAAGCAATGCATTGGTGACTGTGGTCATTTGTGACGGCTGCGATGAAGAATTCGACATGGCCACTATCAACCCACCGCTTGAAAAGGTTCCAGAAGGAGACTGGTTTTGCAGCTCTTGTACGAACAAGGCAGCTGGATCTGTGCCCAATTCTGCTGATACTAGCAGCATACTGCCCTTAATCCCTGTGACGCTGCTGATTTGTGATTTGTGCGATGGAGAGTTCGATATGAAGGCGTTGGACCCACCGCTAGCCGAAGTACCCAGTGGCGATTGGTTCTGCCCAGCTTGCAGCTCCACACAAAATGAATTGCACCGAGGTAAAAGCCGTCGCGGGAAGATCAATACAGGAACGCCGAAGCGTCATGGGGCAAACAAACCGCAAGTGCCAGTCCAGACTGCTTCTCTTCCAGTGAAAGAGGTAACTGTCACGGTCCTGCTTTGTGATGGGTGTGATCACGAGTTTGACCCTTTAGCGTTGAACCCCCCACTCCTGAAAATCCCCGAAGGCGAGTGGTTTTGCCCAGCGTGCAGTGATGTCCGTGCGGCGGGTTCTGCCAATGTGCAACGATGTGTGGGTTGTGATACGATCTTTCACGCGAGTGGGAGTGCTGCGGATCGACTCCACCGTCCAAGTGGGACCGTCGACGGCGTTATGCTCTGCGAAGCTTGTCGCAACCGGCAGGTCGGATATACGCGTAGGCGTTCGGTACCTCCGGGGACTTCCAGTGTCGACGTAACGGGTGCCAAAATCAACAAGAAGCGGAACCGAGCGGATGGAGCGAGCGATGGCCCGCAACGCCCGAAGAAAATCAAGACTGAACCAAGTATTCCGCCTTCAACTGATGGCAGTGCAGTCCTAAATCAGCTTACAGACGAACCCACGCCAAGCAATACCTCCCCCAATGACAACGCTGGTCCATATTTGCTGATTCCGAAACCAATCGCTATGGTGAGATCCTCTGCTGGGATACGGAACGAATTCGACGGGACGAAGATCACCAACGGCTGGAGCTACACCAACCCAACCGTAATAGTAGCGGACCCAGACGACAACTTCATTTCAAGTGGCATCGACGACGTGGAGGAAAGTGGAATTCTTATCGTCTGCGATATCTGCTTCGGAGAGTTCAAGATGGCGGATGTTCTCCGAACTGACGATGCAAATGCCGTCCCTGCCCGTCCGTGGTATTGCAAGCCTTGTCTTCGATCTCTCAAGCGTAGCCGAAAGAAAGGACCACGCTTCTCGAAGCAAATGGTGCTGGAGATGCAAGTGTATGGTCGTCTGCTGCGCGCCACAGCCGCTAAAGTCTCAGATGCCGATGCTGCTGTCCGTCTTGGAAGCCTGCCAAACTCACGCGAAGAACGACGTAAAATGTACGAGCTCGTGGGGAAAAGTGTGGGGGTGTTTTTGCAGTGGGACAAGCAGTGGGTTATGGGGCGTGTGGTGGCTTTCCATGCCACGCATCCTTCAATGCACCATACTATCCGCTTTGACGACGGTGTGGAGGCGTCACTACCGCTTTATGCATATCCGATGGTGATTGGGACACACACGATGCTTTACGTTAAGGTGCCAGCGCTGCAAAATCGTTGGTGGCCTGCTCAAGTCCTACGACTGAATGCTCTGGCGCGAAACCTGCTGCTACCAACGCACGAGGAACAGGCTGGAGCTCGGTCAAATTTCCGTCTCGTCCGAATATTTGCAATCAATGACGAACACGTGGAGACTACGCAGTACGTGTCGTGCTGGGTACTGAAACACTTGTGTCGCAGCATGAAACGCTTTACGCCGCCTTCTCAGGACACTGAGATGGACTGCACGTTTTCTAAGTCAGTGGAGCGCGCGCAACACGAGCTGCACACCGAGCAAGAACATTTAAAGAGCTTCTTTCAGGTGCTGTTGGCCGGATTCCGACGAGAACTGGCAGCGACGACGTCTCAAGCGCCTGTCAAGCCAGCAAAGAACGCCAAGCAGACCTCTGGACACTCGGATGTTCACAACCGACGCGCACAAATTGCCGAGGCGGTGGTAGGTAAAACGATCGTCGTTGCTTCATGCCAGGAAGTTCCGCCTGGATCGTACGTGGTGAAGAAGTTCGACAAAGACTCGAAAGAGCATGCCATAGCCTCCAGCGATGGTCCTGAGGTCATGGTTGATCTACTTCAAAGCTCTGATATCGTGTATCACTTGGAAGATGATAGCTCGTTCAGCGAACTGGCAGTTATGCTTGAGCTGAGTGGATCTGACGTGGGTGGGGGTATCCCAGGAGAATTTCATTCCAAAGAGCTTCTCGAGAAAGCGATCATTCGAGAAACTGGTGCGCTCCGGGACCACACACCCGAAGCGTCAAGTGGGAAACAGGAGGACGATCGCACATGCAGCTACTGCTTGCTGGGTGCAGATGAGTACCAGGACGATGTGGATACACCTGGAGCGCTTGAGAAACTAGAGCAGGAAGAGCTAGTGGTATGTGCTAAGTGCGATCGCCACTTTCACTCCTCGTGCTGTGATCCGCCACACGCGCCGATTTCACTCGTGAATCCGGAGGACGGGGGAACTCTTGTGTCGGATCTGAAGTTGCCGTTTGTGTGCAGTGATTGCACGTCGTGTGCTGGATGTCACGGTCAGAAAGATGGCGAAAGGGAAAGTTCCAATCCGCAGTGGTCCCAGTGGCGTCTACCACTGCAGGCTGTGGCGCTCTGCACCAAGTGCATCCCTTACTACAAGGCGAATCGTTTCTGTGGCGTGTGCAACCTCGTGCTGGACGACGACCAGCTGACCACCAGTGTGGATTTGTTGACGTGCTCGACTTGTCACCACTGGGTCCACGCGCACTGCGAACCAGACCCACACCCAGCCTTCCACGCCTTCAGCCAAACGAGTGATTTCGCTCTGGATGTCCTCACGGAAGCACAAGACCAATTGAAACCTGGCAGTTCCGAGGCAAAGGCGATTGAAGCTGACACTGAATTGATCTCGAGTCTGAAGACACCTGGGGGCAGTCGTAGCCCGTCTGAAGAGCGCGACGTGTTGTCCAATGGAAAGAGCAAGGATGACGGGGCAGTGAAGACTGCCAAGCAGATTGAAGAAGACTTTGCCCACTCCTTACGCTTTGGAGTCGGATATGACCCGAAGGTGCTGCATAATTACGAGTGTCTTACGTGCCGTAAAGTTCGCATGCTCCATGTTCTCCACCGACTGGGGGTCGAGGACAAGTTGGATCTGTTTAAAGAACCCGTGACTGAAGCAATTGCACCGACGTATTTCGATATCATCAAGGCGCCGATGGATCTGAGTACGATGCAGCAGAAGATCCTGAACGGGACGTACATTGATGTCAACTTCCGCGCTTTCCGGGACGACTTCGAGCTCATGTGCTTGAACGCAGTGACGTTCAACACGAAGGAGCGTGACTTTTTGATCTGGCGTGAAGCTTGGCGGTTCTATGGCCAAGGACAACGGATTTTCCGGCAAACAGCGCCCAAGGCGCGTATGAAACAGCGAGGAGGACGCCATTATGATGCGTTGCTGGTGGCAGCTAAGCGGCAATTGCCCAATAACTCAGCTCTCGCGCAGTCGAATGGCGATTTACTCGAAACTGGCGGGGACAATGAGGATGACGAGGAGCTGGAGGACGAGGAGGAAGGCGATACTGGTAACGGCTCGGACGCGGGATCTGAAGCTGTCGGACGGCAAGAAGTTGGCACGTTGAATGGATCAGGCAGTGCGCTAGTATCTGAAGCGGCTTCAGTTGAGGATACAAGCACCAAAATACCGGACTCAACAGGGAAAAGCCAGTCGACTACCAGTGATCTCGTCCCAGCGCGGGCTAATGGTACAGCTTTAGCTGTAGCCACAGTTCCTGCCGACCGTCGTATCGTTACGACTGACGCACTGGTCTTCCAGACGAAGCTTCGTGTCGGCACCACGCGGTCTCTAACCCGGCTGTTCCAGATCGTACAGACACGCACTTCAGCTCACGCCTACAGTTGGTTGGATATGTGTGCCGTTTGCGGTAGTGCGGGGCTGCAAAGCGAGTTCATTTTCTGCGTGGACTGTGGAGAAGGATTCCACTCGTTCTGTATCCCTGGCATGAGCGCTGCCCGACTGGAAGATAACGACCAGCTCCGTGCGTACTGGCGGTGCCTGAACTGTAAGATGTGCGAGATATGCGGCCAACCAGGAACTGTCTGTGGAGCTGAGGGCAGCTCTGGTCGTGTTCCTGCTACTGCTGGTAACGTGGATGTGAATAACCCAAATCCTATGGAGAACGCGAGCGGAGCGGAGCTGTCCACTGGCGAGCCGCTGCTGCTTTGTGAACACTGTGATCGTGGCTACCACGGATCGTGCCTTGTGCCTGCTATCAAATTGCCTTCGAATCTGAAGAAACGTGACGGGATGACGTCAATTCCTGCGATTTACTGTGGCGGTTGTGTGGCTTGTGCAAACTGTAATGAAGCTAAAAGCGTGGAGCACCTGCACTCGGAAGAAGCGAAGAAGGACCACATTGCGGCACTGGAACGCACGTACAGCTACGAGCAGAACAAGTGTCTACACTGTTACAACAGGAAAGAGCGCGAGTTGCAGGCACTGAAGGAACGTACCAGGTTGTTAACCGACGTGTGGACTTCAGCAGCTCGTAAGAGCAAAAAGGACGCGGAGAAATGCCCACTCTGTAGACGCAAGTGGGATGCAGACCAAGAGGAGCTCATGCAGTGCGATGCTTGCGAGCGGTGGGTGCATCCTCCCTGTGACGCGTTGTTGAAAGCCGAGCCCAAGCGCTATCAATTACTGGTGAGCGACCCGAACGCCGTCTACGTGTGTGCTGCCTGTCGTCCTCAAGAGCGCGAGCATCTTAGTGGAAAAGCTTCCGATGGTGAAGGCTGGCGTTGTCAGGTGCTGATCGCCGATATTCAGCGGAAACGACTGCAGTGCGAGTCCAGTTGGAAGGAGACGCAGATGCAGATGGAGCAGGTGGAGCGCTGGAAGCGACTGGCCGACCATACGCCCGTGTATCTCTACGTTCTGCGTCTGGGGGAGGAGTGTCTGCGCAACTTCGCGTACCGAAGTCTGAATTTCCAAAGCGACTGGTACCGGTTTACGAAGCAGCAAGAACTGGATGAGACAGGAGTTGCTCTGCCTGAGTGGCTACTGCGGAAGGCAAACCGCTACATGCGATTCAAGCGGTATGTGCGTGGGCCCCGCGCCGCAGCGAGACGTTGTGAACGCAAGACGCAGAGCTTCTATTCCAAGCAAGCGGTTGGCTTGAACACGCGCAAGGACGCCAGCGCTATCTGCACGATCGTGTCGGAAGCTGCCAGTTGTGCTGCGTTGCTGGCTTGTGTCCATCTTCTCTATGGCTGGAGACCGCTTCCTGAGGTGGTGATTCACTTGCTATCGAGCGATGAGGAAACAGAACAGAGAAAACTGGGAGAACCGCTGCTAAAACGGCTGCGAACTGGCGAGAGCGTTGATGGGGAAGAACCAAAGGCAAGACTAAAACTGGAAGCGGAGATTGCTGCCATCAAGGAACAGTATGAACGTCGCGTCGGGAAGAGGCACCTTGTGCACGAACCAGCGTCAGATCTCACGGTCTTTGGTTTCGGTGATGGTGCTAATTTGGCGGATCAATCGAAGGAGACGAAAGCTCCGGAAAAGCTCAAGGACGATGTTGTGCCGACTCCCAAGACACCGAAGGCTGTGCGGTCTACGCCTGAGGCGGAGGCTACCGAAGCTACTGAAGCTTCTAAAGCCCGTGTGCCTCCTGTGGCAACAGCTCTCTCCCCTCCAAATCGTAGAATGGCTCATATGACTACCGCGACTCCTCTGCATGGTTGGCCTACGAAGAGCGAAAGCGATCTCTTGGAGGTTTCAGCGACTGCAGCTTTCGAAGATACGCGGTTTTGTGCCTTGTGCTTCATGATTGGGGACAATACAGCATGCGGACGACTGCTGTACACCGAGTCAGAGACATGGGTGCACGTTAATTGCGCTTTGTGGTCCATGGAAGTATACGAGGACGCGGCAGGCGTGCTACACCGATGCAACAAGGCTAAGCACCGCAGCCGTCTCATTCGTTGTGATGCGTGTGGACTGATGGGGGCGACAATTGGCTGTGCAATCGCGCGGTGTACGATACACTATCATTTCCCGTGTGCAGTCGACGCTGGCGTTGCTTTCCTACCGAACGGCGAAACGTGTTGCCCCAATGCGTCGCATCTGGATATCGTGGCTCGGAAACTGGAAGTGAAGAATGGAGCGCCATTGACAGTACCTCCTCCCCCTCTTACCCCGGAGAATGGAAGCTCAAAGGCCGGTGACAATGCGGAAATTATTGTGGATGTGATTTCGGACCCAGAGGATCGTGAGGCGGGAGGTGACGATGATACGGAGTCGAAGACCCCAGTCAGTGAAGATACTGCTCAGTCCAGCGTTCCTGCCACACCGGATAGTGGTAACACGACGGAACTTGATTCTGTCAAAGAAGAGAACGTCTCAGAAAATGAAGAGCAGAAAGAAGGTGAAGAGACAGTCGTTGCTCAAGAAGATACGAAGCTCAACGGAGCTGTAGCACCTCTACTACAACACGTGCTACCAGTGATCAATCCCCGTCCAGAGCCTCGAAGAAGTCTTTTCAGCGACCCACCACTGGTGACTGTGTCCGACTTGAAGAAGAAGAAGCGCGCAGAGCAAAAGCGCGGGATCAAGCCTCGCCCAATGTGCTACCGCGTGGGTTCGTTGACCGTTCACTCCCTGGGCCACATCTTTGTGGGCAATGGGAGCTTCCACACCCGAACGGCTCTCTATCCCTTGGGCTTCCGCAGCACTCGCATCTTTTGGAGCACACGTCAGTTGGCGACTCGTTGTCTGTACGAGTGTGTGATCTCTAGCAGCGAAATCGAGGAACGACGTGAAAAACGCCAAAAGAAACTGGAAACGGGCGATGTGGACGATGAAACAGAAGATAATGAGCGACGGAGACCTCGCGTTGTGTTCAAGATCACGGCTTCAGACGACCACGAACGCCCCATTGTGGCTTCCACGCCGGAAGACGCGCTGATTGAGCTTCGGAGTCGTGTGGTTTCGCTGTACGAAGAGCAGCGAGGCTTCGCTGTGACCCCACGCAATGGGGACCAGAATCCGGTGGAAACAGAGCGAAACCCGTTTCTAAAGCGCAGTTCGTGGTTCTCGTACGCACTTAGTGGCGACTATTTCTTTGGCTTTGGGCTTCCTGAAATCTCCCGCCACATTGAAGAGCTTCCGTTCGCTGCAACGACAGCGATCAGCCGCCGAACGATCGTGAGGAAACTCCGACAGCAGCAGCAACGCCAGGGACAAAGCCCATTAGCCGGTTCAGCCGCTGCAACGTGGAGCTCGAGCTCGAGCGCGCGTAAGCGAAGCCACGACACTATGGATCAGAGCGCTTCCAATGCAGCGCAAGTTATCTCTGCGATGCTCGAAGATGAAGAGGAAGAACAGCCCTACGAGTTCACACAGAAGTTGCCGTCCGCCGAGACTTTCCAGACCGCGGAACGGGTGATGGAGCAGTTAGTTCGGGCCGAACAGCGCGCGCGCCAGTCTTCCGGCAGTGCACGGACCGATGGATTCGAAGGGAACCGCTTGTTCGGCGCACCGAAGAAAGCCAAAACCATGCCGAGACGTCAAGCGCTCAACAAGGAGGCGACTAACGAGCCGGTTCCAGGAGCTACGAATCCGAATGGAGGGAGCACGAGCAGTGGCGGTGTCGCTATGGACATCGAGCACCTCCCAATCACGATGCAGTACCGAGAACTGCGGCGACGGCCGTTTGACGAGCGAATGCTCGTCCGGAAGTCGTCAATCCACGGCTACGGCCTGTTCTTGAAGGAATCTGTGAGCGAAGGTCAGATGATCGTGGAGTATCAGGGCCAAATGGTTAACCAGACAGTGGCGGATGAACGGGAACGGCGGTACGAGGAGCAAGGCATCGGCAGTTGCTACATGTTCCGAGTGGATGAGAAAACGATCATTGACGCCACGCGTTGCGGCAACCTGGCGCGCTTTATCAACCACTCGTGCGACCCCAAGGCTTTTGCGCGTATTGTGGCGGTAGAAGGAGGCGAGAAGAAGATCGTCATCTTCGCCAAGCGGGCCATTGCGGTGGGAGATGAAGTCACGTACGACTACAAGTTCCCGATCGAAGATGAAGCCATTCGCTGCGACTGCAACGCTCCGAATTGTATTGGGCGCATGAATTAGGTTTGTGCTTGATGAAAATGACGCAAAACATGTATTTTTTATTCGTGTTTGCTGACCTTTTGAAGGTTCTTACAGAGGGATGTCCACCACAGTGTCCTGAGCGACTTTCGTTTGTTCCTCAGCTGCAGTGAAAGTGTTATGGGTGATAGCTTTGTGCGAGGTGCAGTCCAGCCAAGTCGACAATTCAGAGTACGCGGATGTCGAGTCGCTGTCCGTGCCCTGCAGATGATCTCGATCACTTGATTCACTCTTGTACTGCTGTGGCTTCCACCAACACTTCAACGGCCCAAACCAACACTTTGTCTGCTCCTTCGCAAAATCCTTTGCCATCTCGAAGCCAGCCCAGATCCAGCCTTTTAGGCAACCTAGAGTGTTTACCAAACGCGTATTCTCCGATTCAGCTGAAAGCACCACTGGGGGCGTTGCATTCATGGTCGAGTCTGTAGTAAATCCACCTGCCGTTAAGACCTTCACCTGGGTGTTGCCTTGATTCATTGGCGTACTACGACGGGGATTTAATCCCATCACTGTATCGGTCAAGCCCCACTTCATCGACACTTGTTCAATCTCGCGCTCCAGTGACGCGTTCTCCCTCAATAGATTCTCTTCCATTTCTCGAAGTCTTGCCGACACCTTGTGGAAGTCTTCAATCTCAATAGGTCGGACCGTCTTGGGATCAATATCAACAGTTGGGGCCTCATACCGAATAAACTCTTCAACGTCACTGGGAAGCTCCGTGACAGCGTTGTCTTCCTCTTCCAGAGTGTCAATCACCGGAATGAATGTGAAATGGGGCGTCGTGAACTCAATGGAGTGGAGCATCCTGCCAATTTCTTCGTGATCCCCTCCATTCTCCTTCAGTTGGGCGTATTGCCGTTTCTTTACGTTATTGACAATGATCGCGAACGGGACGTTGTCGTTTTGAATCGAACGTAGTACAACTTCGATCGTTGCCAGGTCGTCGTTCACAACGCGGCCGCATTCCAGGCGAACCATAAAGAAAAGCTTGTACATTCCCGATAGTTTGAGAGCTTTAGTGATCGCAGCGGCCGCCGTGTCTTGAATGGAGCGATCTGCCAAGCCGGGCGTGTCCAAGTAGAGCACATTGCCGTGGCTGTGTTTCTGGAACGCTTTGGTCAGACCACCACCGTAATTCACGCCCGAGTTGAAAACGGGAGAGCCGACAAGGCAGTTGATCAGCGTGCTTTTACCCGTTCCAGGGTTTCCCAAAAAGAGGTAGTTTACTTCCGCCATTGTTGTCAAGAAGAAGAATGGATTTATGGACTACCTGTACAAATTTTCAAAGAGAACGGAACTTTCACAGAAAAAAAGGAGAATAGCATTGTAAATGGAATGGAAGGTACCAAACGATAAATTCTTACAAATATCTGGGCGAGAGATTTCTTCGGAAAGATGCAAGGGCAAGAACTCTTCAATCAGTTCCATAACTAAATTAAATCCTCAGTTACCCCCATTTTCTGTATCACAACTAGCACCGACATGCCTACAAACTACCTCTTCCTCGGGAATCCTGGAACGGGCAAGAGTGCGCTCATTAACTGCCTCATCGGGAAACCAGTGT
>LGSM01000687.1:0-14523 GCA_001314345.1 Phytophthora multivora | reverse complement strand
TTAAGCGCTCGGAGTGGTTTTGCGTCCTCCAGAACCAACTGCTTCAGCTCAAAGCTGAAGATTTTACGGGAGTCGAAGAAACCCCACCTCCGTCCAGCCAGAGACGCAAGCGCACACCGGTGCGCCTCGCCCACGCTCTTCAACAATCGGGGGACTGGGTTACCGTCAGCGGAGTCCAGAAGCGACGCCAAAGATCGTGCAAGGTTTGTGCGCTGTTGCGCACGAGCAAGAAGAAGTCGTTTGCAACGACATTCTTTTGTGAACGGTGCTCAGTTGACAGCGCGAAATGCTGGTTGTGTCACAAGATTCGCAGGGAGTACAAGGGTGTGGCTAAGACGTGCTTCGAAATCTGGCATGATGATTTCGAAGCAGGCCAAGCCATACCAACCAGCTTGGGGAAGCGCGTGGTGCTCCGCAGACCTGGTCAGAAAGCTGGACGCCGAAAGAAGACTCGACGGGACTTGCAGCTTCGCGAAAATGGCAGCGACGACGGTGACGACGACGAGGGCAGCTGAGGGGTGCGGACATTGCCTGCGTTTCAATTGATGAGTAGTTAGCATTCGTGTAGTTGAAATGCATAGTTCTTGAATCACTGTACCTTCTTCTGCGTAAAATCTGAACTGCGTGGAGTGACAGTGCAGGAAAATGGCCATCTGCTGAGTGTCTTGCAGCAAGTTACGACATTGTCGCTCCGAAGTTGTCCTGCAATACCGTCTCTCTTACGACATTGGGAAGAAAACCTGTTGACAATAATTATACCTACCCCTACTTCGCGGACCAGAATGATACAAATATCAAGTACTAGCACTACGTCGTCTCTTACGGCATTCCCTTACGCGTTCGGGGCAAGTACCGTTCGTTACCAAGGTGTTAATATGCAACTCGAACCGAGAAGGGGAGACCCCGCTGGCACGACATGCAGGCCCATAGATTGGGGTTTTCTTCGGCCGAAGGCTTGCACTTTCTTGGAACCAAGGTGAAAGTCCCGGGATCCACTACATCCGGTATCAATTCTTTAATTCCCTTACTAAATGTAGCGTAAGGTTTTGCAGTAGGAATAGGAAATTGATAAACAAAAAAATAACCCGTTCAAATGTTTGTCCAGGAGGGCCGAGATACCATCTCTCACTCTTATAGCCCCCAGGTAATGCATTTCCATAGACCACTTAGCCGCCAACGATAAGCTCGTTACGGAATACTTGATTTTTTTAAACAAGGAATCACTTGAGGAAATCAAACAACTTGAGGAACTACATGTAGAGAAGCGTTCATCCAACATTCTAAGTAGCAATGCATATCATTTACCCCACTAACACACGCGCATGAAACACAAACTATTTACAAATTCCAGAGTGCTAGCGCCTAACCTTTGGTTTTCAAGTGAAGATTGTTTCAAGTAGAATTCAAAGTTCAACTTCACTTTTCGTTCCGGATAACAATTATCCGGACAAAAAATAAATCAGAAATTAGGATCGGAGCACCAGTCACCCTTCAGTCTCCGATTTACCAGGATCCAAACAACTAATCGCCGGTAATCTACGCCTACGCTTCAAGATGCAGCTCCTCTCAACTCTCACTGCCGCCGCCGTCGCCACTGCAGCCATCGCTCTTGTGATTGCGGAGCAGGAGGTCCACCTCAAGGTGCGCGTGCACGACAAGTTCTACGTGACGCCCATCGGCCAGCAGTGCGCCTTCAACAGCTGCGTGGACCCGTCCGTCTACCCGTGCGCCAACAGCGGCGTGTGCGTGCGCCTCAACTACACGTATGGCAAATGCAGCGACGACGAGGCCGACAAGGCAGCAACGCAGGACTACGACGACCCGAAGCTGCTGTGCCCCTACCCGAACCCGTACAACAGCAAGCTCGGCTCTGTAGCCAACGACGAGAGCTACGACAGCTACGACAGTTATGACAGCCAGTAAATGGGGGGAGATATGACCTCACAACCTCTCTAATGTAGGGAAGAAGCACCATGTATATCTCTAAAAAACAATGCAGTAAATGTTCCTACACTTCCCTGTCTAAATAGATCATCGTACACATATGCTGGCCTTTGATTGGCGCATTCTTGATAATGCAGTGCACGTCTGTCACGCCCAGGGCGGCGGCGGAGCTGTCCGCGCCCGCCACGCCTTCAGACGAGGTACACGACGCCGAGGTAACAGCGCTTAAGGGCGAGAAGTGGACGAACGGGAAGGATTTGACGGCGTACGTGAAGGACCTGGCGTTGGGCGCCGGCAAACGCGCCGTGGTGAAAATCGGAAGCGGCAGCTACAAAAAGTTTACGTGCACCAGCGAGCAGCCGTGCCCCTGGTTCATCAACGCTGTGTGCTCCCGGCCGAAGAGAGACGCGGGCGAGGGCAGACGTGGACGCTTCTGGTACGTGACGTCGGCGTCGTTGACGCACAGTCCAGAGTGCGACAGCGTGCCTCGCCCTACCACTAGACAACTGAAAGAGAGCGTTTTATTGAGAGACGCAGTGTACGCGGACGCGCGCGTGTCTTCGGTGGATCTGGTGGCTCAACTGGAAGCTTCGCAAGCTTACCAATGCAGTAAAAGCATGGTATACAAGGCTAAAACGGACCTTTTGGAGGCGATGGAGGCCGCACGGCGCAACGGCGATGCCGTTCCGGAAGTAGTTGCGTCGATGCAGAAATTGCCAGGCTACATGCAGCAGCTACGGACTTTGAACGCACATGTAGCCACTATAATTGAGACGGAGGATGAAACTGGTGCGTCAACTGGGTCGTGCTTTGCGAGAGCTCTATTGGCATTGGACCCGACGGGAGTTTGGAATGACCAAAGCGTCTTGGGGATTGACAGTGTGGAGATGGAGCACACAAGCTACAATGGTACGATGCTGGTGCTTGTAGGGCGAGACGGAGACTTGCAACCGCTCCTTCACGCAGCAGCTCTTGTTCCAGAGGGATCTCTCGAGAACTGCACGTGGTTTCTGGAGAAATTGATGCAGCATGGCTTCCCGTTACGTAGATTCCCGATGGTGATTAATGGACGCGGAGAATTAGGTTCAGCGTGCACAGCGCTGCGTCTCACCCACGTTATGTTGTGTACAAGGCAGCTACTGACGGACATGCGCGATACACTCGACGTTGCGTTGGAAGAGGAGGACGAAGCCCTCGTGTGGCAAGCGCAACGTGCGGAGGCCGAAAGCGAGTACCTCGCGTCTGTGGCCCAGCTTTCACGACAGAACGAAGCTGCAGGGCAGTACATCCGTGGACTGGAGCCGGCCAAGTGGTGTCTGTATCCGTATTTGGCGGTGCGGAAGATGTACGGGTGGCAGACAACGCGGTTTGAGGAGATGGACCTTGGCACGGGAACTTTGGGGTTGGTGCCAGCGAAGAAGCAGTTGCCGTACGAGTACTTTAAAGTATTATCGCTTGTCGCCATGCACGCCGCGTTCCAACGACATGAGCGTGCGACGCAGTGGGAAGCGGGGCGCCGTGTAGTCACACCGGAGGCGGAGCGGCTGATGCAGGAGCAGCTCGCCTGTGTCCAGCTCTACTCTGTGTGCATGAGCTCAGCGCAACTTGCTTTCGTGTGGAATTCACAGAAGCCACAGATCCGACAGAGACGCGTGGACTTGGAGCACCGTACGTGTACGTGTTCGCGCCGATTACAGTGGGGAATCCCTTGCCGGCACGTGCTAGCGGCGCTACAGAAGCTGGGGGCAATGGACCGAGCGGTGGAGTTTTTCGACGAGTGCTATCTCGTGCGCAACTATGTGTCATCATTTAAGGACCGGGCGCTAGAGCTGCCGGTGGATGATAATATCGAGCTAGACACGACGCTGCGTCCTCCACGATACGTGAACAAACAGAGCGGCACAGACGCAGACAGCAATGCGAACTCCAAGAAGAAAAAGCGTCGGAAACGAAACCTCCCGTTGAATCAGCGCAAGCGAGCGATGTACAAGTGCCACAAATGCAACCGCGCAGAGGGACACAACAAAGGCACTTGCCCATACTAACACTGGAAAACGGGGTTTGTATTGGTTAAATAGCAGTTTTGGTGTCTCACTACAGTCGATTCAAGAGCTGCTCTCCGAACCACGAGCGGCGTGACGGATGCAGTGGTAGTCGTACTTCTGGTACGAACGCCGGTTGCATCCCTCCTGTTTGCAGCGGTTACCGCTGCCGTGGGTCCAGCACAGCCCGCCCTGCGTGGATACTTTGGTGCATTCCGGGAAGTCGCAGATGTGACCGCCGCCGTGAGACCAGCAGTGGCCGTAGCGCTTGGCTTTCTTCGTGCAACCAGGTTCTGTGCAGGTTTTGAATCCTCCGTGCTGGAAGCAACGCTGGTACAGTTTGGCGCGCTTGTTGCAACCGGGTTCGGTGCACTTGGAGCCGCCGCCGTGACGCACACAGCAGCCACGGGAAACAGCGAGATTCTTACAACCTTCAACCTGGCACGGCGGCGTGTGGGTCTTCCGGATACGAGTTTTACCCTGTGGCGAAGACGCGCCGGAAGAAACACTATCACTGGAACTGGAAGCTACACTGGAAGCCTTAGTGCTTGAGGCTGCCGTTGAGAGCGCAGCAAGAGTCATCAATGGCAGTCTCGCTTTCTTGCTGTCCAAGTACTGAAGACGGTCGCGCTTTTTCTCGTATGGCGCGATGCTCGATAGGATGTGCCGCCTGTACTGCAACGAAGAAGTGGCAGCTTGCGGACTAACCGGGGCGAGACTTCGAAAGAGAGACATGGCTGCGGCATCTGCTCCCGTTCGGTCCGGCGTGTGGCAGCTCTTCATTAAGGCCTTCACCTGGACGGCCGGGTTGAGCAGATACGTAATGTTCGACTTGCTGTGCATATTGGTGGCGATCAGGTTGAGTGAGAGCGTGGGCAATTCCGTTATGACGTGAGATGGAGAAGCATTTGGAGCTCACGCATTGCCAACATCTCGCGGACGTGCGGACAGGGTGCAAAGGCAAGATGAGAAACGCCAAACGCAACACATAAGCTCGAGTCACTACACAAGCCAAAACTCGCCTAGACAAGCACCAGGCTGGATCAAGGCGAAGGCTCCAAGCAAAGAACATGCAGGTGTGTTGCTGCAAAGGCTCTCGTCGACAATGCTGGAGGAACGCACGGCAGGCGTCGAACGACTGCGGCATGGGTAGAACCTGCACGTCGAGCATTCACAGCATTTAACGTCGTCGGGGATGGAGGGAGATACGCTCGACTGGTGCAACCCTGGCGCAGCGTTGACAAGTGGCTTGAGCTGCCGTGAGCAATCGACCTGGACAGCAACTCTCATCCATGTCGCTTTCGAGCACAAAGAAGTCGTCACCTGAATCCGACCGACTGCGTTAGTTCTGCTTGGTGCCGCGCGGTTTCTGCTTGGTTCGCCCAGAGTGGGAGGGTCCATAGGCACGCGCCGAGCGATTGACGAGTCCAAGAACTGATGCAGTAACCTTTCGCATGCTTGTGACCGCTGCTGCCTGTCCAGACACGGGCCGTAGCAGTTGATGTAGCTGAGGCGTTCAGGATTGATGGCGGGACTTTGTGAACGGGTGCAACTTGTAGAGCTCTTGCTTTCCACCGAAGCAATCGTTTGGCTTACGGCTAACAAATATTCATAGACGGCCCTATCCTGCTTGTCCATGCGATCTACCACATTCGGTGCTCACGGGAATGCTGCGATGCCGACTGTTGTTTTAGTTTCTTTTAAACAGCAAGAGCTACAGGGTGAAAATGCCTGTGAGACACAAGAATTCAACGGGTGCAAGTGGAAAGAGCAATCTTAGTGGGAAGAACGATGTTCAGATGGAACTGTTGAAGAATGGAAGTACTTATTAGAACATGTTGTCACCGAGATTGTAACAAGTTTATCCAAGCGCGTGGTTTGTGCTACGCTCATGGCGGCTACAATATCTGCAAGGTGGATAATTGTGATCTACGAGCATCAAACCGGGAGTTTTGTCGCTATCACGGTGGGGTTAATGCAAAATGGGTACCGGTAAATGCGAGAAGTTTAGTTTTTCCTCTGGGAAAGAGTTTTGTTTTCGACATGCACGTGAGCAAGATATCGGAGGTAATCATGCAAGAGAGAACAACAGCCCTCAAATGGAGAAAATGACGACTCTACCGGTGTGATTGGCACTCGAACGCAAGCAAAACCTGACAACGAGTTTCAGCCTGATGGTGATTCACCACATGATTTAAACGCAGCACTTCTTGTCGTCTTTAATAAGCTCGTTTCCCACGCAGACTCACACTTTATCCTATTTGGATATGCCTTGTTTTCGCTAACTCCCACTTGAATTGGTTTTTCGAGAACAAGTGCGAATCACTTGAATTGTTAAAATACAGTATTCTTAAAACGCAACAACAAGAATACTGAAGACAAAAAATGTTGTAAATTAAATAGTGCTCTAGTCTAACCTCTAACCTTCTACAAGTTGGTTGCAACAGCAACCGTACTGGAAGCAACCAGGTTGCGGGGCGCGTGACGCAGGCAGTAGTAGTCGTATTTCTGGTACGAGCGGCGATTGCAACCCTCGTGCTTGCACCGGTTGCCACCGCCGTGCGCCCAGCAGAAACCGCCCTGAGTTGACACCTTCGTGCACTCCGGCGCCTCGCAGATGTGGCCGCCGCCGTGCGACCAGCAGTGGCCGTAGCGCTTCGCCTTCTTCGTGCAACCAGGCTCTGTGCACATCTTGTAGCCGCCGTGCTGGAAGCAGCGCTGGTACAGTTTGGCGCGCTTGTTACAGCCGGGTTCGGTGCACTTGGAGCCGCCGCCGTGACGCACGCAGCAGCCACGGGAGACGGCGAGATTATTGCAACCTTCGACTTGACACGGAGGCGTGTGCGTCTTGCGTGAGTGGGACTTAACACCAGCGACCTCGGTGGTCGGATGGAATGCCTCGCTCACGCACAATGCGGCCAGGGAAAGCATCGGGAGTTTTGCCTTATCGCCGTACGACCGCATACTGTTGAACCGCTTCTCGTGCGGAGCGATGCACGAGTTAATCAAACGGCGCTGGTATGAAGTTGACGGCGAAGTCGGCTCGGGGCTCTGCATGATCGGCGATAGACTTCGGAACAGCGTCGTGGATGGAGACGATGGCGGAACGACCACGTTGACGTCGTAGCCCTCCGTTGGCGGGTTAAGGAGGAAGGAGATGTCTGCTTTGCACATGACTAGCTAGTTGTTGTAGTGGAAGTGTTCACGAAACTGTGAATTGAATTGTGAACCGAAGACGGAGCAGAAAACCAGAAGCGGCGCTATGTCACCACCAGCAAGGGGCAAAAACCTGCACAGTCGTGACAGGGGTGTCGTCACGCGACATTTGATCCGAGATCGGTGTCGGCGGTGAGCGCGTGTTGATGCGCCATTGATAGACGCTTGCACATTGCACGTCAGTGCTGGATCGTGCAGAATCTCGTGCGCACGAAAGCAAGTCACGACCGACTCACGGGCGCGTCTGGAGCTGCCTAAATGTTGGCGGTATCCACTAAAGCTCCTGGCCGGAATATTGTCATCTCCATGAACCTTTAGCAATCGGGGATTCACGACACATTCGAGGGCCGTGGACCTCGACGACGAGCTTGTCTTTGTCGGACATGCGTCTTAGTTTGGCGGCTTTAATTCGGCCGGTTAATGGTAACGACGCGCACATGTAGCGCGTGACCAGCAAAACGCGCGCGCAGGAAAACACGCAGGCACGCACCAAGCAGCCATGCGACGGGCGTCGATTTCTGAAGTTCAAGAGCGTAGTCGCCTTGATTGCTTTGGGCGTGCGCGCGTTTCTGGTTAGAACTGCAGATTAAACACCAGTGGTTTAGCACGTGGGGTTACAAGTTAGCACATTTCACTTGGTTTTTGTAAGACACAAGTTGAAGCGGATGTTGCAGACAGAACCATGCAATTCTGAGCAATCTGCCCCGTCACGTGCTGGCCATCGTGATCAACCAGCTTACGCCTAACTCTCTCGGGCCAAGCTCATTTCTCCAGTACGCACGGGTATTTTTTAATACGTTAAGAATTAAGAAAACTTCCTGTCGACATGGCGCGCTTGAATTGACTACAACGCCAAAGCATGGCTGCAACATGGAACGTCTTGTCTGCAATGAGTCAATGGAGCCATGTTCAATTGAGGACACCCGGATTCAATGAGCAACAACGAGAATAGTTGAGCACGTCGAATAAATTAGCTATTTATCGACGTCGTGTCTTCATCGAGTCATAAGAGACTTGGTACTTGCAACTAGCTTGGCGTTCGCGTGGCGCTGGCAGTAGTAGTCGTAGCGCTGATACGACCGGCGGTTGCACCTCTCGTGCTTGCAGCGGTTGCCGCCACCATGGGCCCAACAGAAACCGCCTTGAGTGGAGACTTTGGTGCACTCAGGAGCATCACAAATGTGACCGCCGCCGTGCGACCAGCAATGTCCATAACGCTTAGCTTTCTTCGTACAACCAGGTTTGGTGCACATTTTGAATCCGCCGTGCTGGAAGCATCGTTGGTTCAGTTTGGCGCGTTTAATGCAGCCCTGAAAGGTGCACTTGGAGCCGCCGCCGTGACGAACGCACAGACCCCGCGAGACCGCCAGGTTCTTACAGTCCTCGATTTGACAGGGCGGTGCGTTGGTCTTGCGAGCTTTCGGCTTCAAAGCCGGCGACAGTCCGGTCGGAGAGTCGTCGCCGTCCACGCTGCTGTTGGAGCTCGAGTCGCTGACAACGCACAGCGCCGCCGTCATCGATTGCCGGGTGTTGTCGCTGCCGTAGTACCGGAGGCTCGTGTACCTCTTGTCGCGAGGCATGATGAACGGTGCAGCCAACGTTTGCCGGTACGTGAAGGCCGACTCGGGGCTGCTCACGACCGGCGACAAGCTCCGGAAGAGCGACATTGAAGGCGAGCGGGACTCGGGGCTGGCGCACGGCGTTTCCGCCGGCTTAACCGTTTGCCCAGAAGGGTTCAGGAGGAACGTGATGTCGGCCTTGCAGTGCATCCCTATCGAGCAATGATCGGTAAAGGGTGAATTGAAATGTGAGCCATCGCACCTAAAGCAGTTTTTTTAACTTGACTACAACTCAGCCGCCTGCTGTTGGCACTCCAAGCAGAAAATCTGAGCAACGGCGACAGTCTGAACTGGGATGCAAAAGCGGCAACCTTCCGAACGACCAGAAACGCAGTCGAGTTATTTGCCAGTCAAATGCGCTGCAGACCGCCAAGAGCCCAACGCTTCTCTGCGAGCACAGCGAGCTTCCCATAAACCAACGCATCATCGCTCGTGCTTCTGGAATGCCCCGGTTCGAACGCGCCGTGCCAGACACGCGCAGCGCAGCAAGATCACTCAGCAAACTAACCAAAACCGGGCGGAAAGAAGAGAGCATCGTGGCGTCGCCCGGTCCTCGGCTTTATAAGCATCAAGGTGCTTTCAGAGGTGCTGCTACATGTACCGGTACCTGAGCCCGTTCTGAGCAATCCACCTCACAAATTCCGAGCGTGCGGCAGCTTCTTTGTTGAACTTTGTTTGCATGCGCGACGTTAGTCTGCAGCTTAGTAAGATTCAGCTTTAATCCCGACGGTGCTTCACGCGCATAGATCCAGCCGACTTCACCCTACACCAAACCTGACACGGGCAGTGACAGGCAGAGAAGCTTCCGGCCGAGAAACACGCCTCGCGTACCCTCGGGCTGACAAAGCTAAAGCTGACTTGCTGGCAGTCTGGCTGCCACGCGACGAGCGCTCCGTTGCATGCGAGCAGGTTGTATGCTCGACGAGAGCGCTGCGTGTCTGACCAAGCCACGATTTGCATAGCTGCAGCGGTAATTCGTCGCTCAAATCGTCGCGAAGGCCCACCGGAAAATGCTGCCTCGTGCACGGGCGTCGTGTATCTTTGCGCCAACTTCAGCTTCCGTGCTTCACTTCAGATCGAAGCAACAGTAAAAACGACACCACACCGTTGCGATCGGCGTGCATGCATGCACTTCCATTGCAACCAAACACACAGAACCAACGGCATACGTTTGAACATGAAGTCCTTGAATTAAATATTAATGTACAGCTATTCCTTGCCTTACGCTGTGATCTTCGCGTGGCGCTGGCAGTAGTAGTCGTACTTCTGGTACGAGCGGCGATTGCAACCCTCGTGCTTGCACCGGTTGCCACCGCCGTGCGCCCAGCAGAAACCGCCCTGAGTTGACACCTTCGTGCACTCCGGCGCCTCGCAGATGTGGCCGCCGCCGTGCGACCAGCAGTGGCCGTAGCGCTTCGCCTTCTTCGTGCAACCAGGCTCTGTGCACATCTTGTAGCCGCCGTGCTGGAAGCAGCGCTGGTACAGTTTGGCGCGCTTGTTACAGCCGGGTTCGGTGCACTTGGAGCCGCCGCCGTGACGCACGCAGCAGCCACGGGAGACGGCGAGATTATTGCAGCCTTCGACTTGACATGGAGGCGTGTGCGTCTTGCGCGGGTGCTTAATGGTTGTTGACGGAACGGACGAGGCGTCCGACTGCTCGTCGTCACTGGAACTGAAGCACTCGGAGCAGAGCGCAGCCATCGACATGGTCGAAAGTGGACGTTTGTTGAGGCCGCAGCACCGGCGCTTCTCGAGAGGGGCAATGTACGGGGCCTCGAGGCGACGGCGGCCTAAGAACGAGGCCGGCGTGCACTCGGGGCTGTTCATTACGGGCGACAAGCTGGGCGTACGCTCCGGTGTCGTCGGTGCCTGGGGCCCGAACGGGTTCAGGAGGAACGAAATGTCAGCTTTGCACATTGTTTGTTGCTCGTGTGCGGTGGATGGAGAATTGAATAATGAGATTCTGAGTCGGCGAGATTCGTTTGTCGGTTGTCTCCGATGCACGTCCGGCGCATAGATGAGTGACTTGACGTACTAAGCGGAATTGATTCACGGGCGCGTGTTTATTTTGGTGGAGCATCTGACAGTGCAAAAATGCATTCACGAGTGGTGCCGCTGGCAGGAGCCGGTGGATGTATCAAGGTGCTTGCATGGTGATCCTGTCACAGGTAAGCTGTCTTGAAGCTTAGCATCGGCTCCTCTCTGATCGATTGACAGCCCGAGCAAGGGTACTGCACACTCCGCTATCGTCGCTGAGTAATCTGCCATCCACCTGGTGGATTCCACCATCGCGTTTAATTATGCTCCGTTAAAAGAAACGCAAGTACGGTGGCGCACGGGCATGCAGCACCGCTCAAATCGTCGCGAAGGCCCGCCGGAAAATGCTGTGCCCACCAAATTGTCTATTGGAGAGCAGCACACTCGACGAGTGGGTGTTGGTGCTGAACTTCTTGTAAACGGAAGATATGCAGAACAACCTTCTGCTAAATCTTCGCTTCCATTATTGCCTGGTGAAAGCGAGCAAAACCATTGGAACTCACCCGCTACTCCCTCATCATTCATTCTCCAACTACTCTCAGCTGCCCAAGTCCCTCAAAAAGTCCGACCCGTCCGACGACGACGACGAAGTTCCCAAGATATCAAGCGTGACGGCGTCTCGCAAGGTTACTCGCTGTACCAGAAGCTCTCAAGCTGGCTAGCCGCGCACTACCACTGGTAACTTAGTCTACTAGAGCGTTCTCCTACTGTCGTTCCAGACCTTCTCGAATCCAGAGATCCGAGAAGGTGGGCCGGTACACATTGGAGGTAGCAACAGACGCTACCCCGGCAGAAGACTCCGTCACAGTTCAAAAGATGAAGATCAGAAGCTCAACAGCTATCGTCGCGGAGTCCTGTCCACCAGGTGTTACTTCTGGTGGGTGTTACAGGCCCACGAGTACCTGACCTGCTAACTATATGTAGGTAGTTGACAAAAGAAGGCAACCTCCTAAGGCGTAAGGTTACAAGATGGCACTCACTAGGTTTCCACTACATTCATTGCGATAAATAACATGCGTTCTGACTACATCTACGTTCCTACAGGCTCGTGTTCAAGTTCTCAGCACCCGCACTCAGCTTTGAGTGGTGGACGCAGTAGTAGTTGTACTTTTGGTACGAGCGGCGGCTGCAGCCTTCCAATTTGCAGCGGTTGCCGCCGCCGTGCGCCCAGCACAGCCCGCCCTGCGTTGACACCTTCACGCAACCTGGAATCTCGCAGATTCGACCACCGCCGTGCGACCAGCAGTGGCCGTAGCGCTTGGCTTTCTTCGTGCAGCCAGGCTCCGTACAGGTCTTGAAGCCGCCGTGTTGAAAGCAACGTTGGTACAGCTTGGCGCGCTTACAACAGCCGGCGACGGTGCAGCGCGAGCCGCCGCCGTGGCGCACGCAGCAGCCGCGTGACACGGCCAAATTCTTACAGCCCTCGACCTGGCAAGGCGGTGTGTGTGTCTTACGGATCCGAGTCTTCCCGGTGCAGATCTGGTTCGGAGAAAGCGCTCTGTGTCCCGCTTCGTCGTGGTCGCTGCTAGCCACTGACAGTGCACGTGAAGCGTTGCTAGAGTTGGAGGTGTGGGCGGCGTGCATTGCAGCCAGCGAGAGCATCGGTAGGCGGGTGTTCTCGTCGCTGTAGCGGAGGACGTTGCTGAAATGCTTCTCGTAGGCCAGATCGTACGTGGCTGGTATCTTACGGGTGGGTGAGAACGAGAGTGCGGTCCGGTCCGGATAACACACCACCGGCGAGAGGCTCCGGAAGAGCGACATCGGCGGCGGGGTAGCAGGTGGGGTCATGACGCTGTCCACGACGATAGAAGGGAAGCTCAGTATTTGAGTCTGTGCCTTCGGGTTCAGGAGGAAGGCGATGTCAGCCTTGCCGTTCATGGTACTGGTCTGTGGGGGGGGGGGTCCTGCGAGGCTGGTGAAGAATTCAATTATGAGCCGTCACCAGCGCCGTCGGCATCTTCGGGTTGCAAAGGCGGCAATATTCGCGAGGAAACGTACGAGACGAGTGCTCAGAAGCGCATTATTTGCTTTAGAAGCGCACACTGCGTGTTTTGCGACGAATTCCGGATTCCCGTGCGCGGCGGCGCGTGTGAGCGTGAACCACGAATCGCCATGACGTCGTGCCGGCCACCAGGTGGCGGCGATGCCAGAGCTTCCAACAAAAACATATCCAAGGCCCGGTGCTGACTCATGCGCAAGACGCTGTGGCTAAGTTGAGGTTGCACGGCAAGGGCAGCGGCTTACCGTCCGCGCGCACTCGCCAAACGGCGGCGCAGCTATCCGGAGAGAGAAAAATAATCTATTGAACCTTAGTTGGTAATAGTTTCCTGAAATTGTTGAATGCAGCTACTGGTATGCGGATTGGTGCGCAGTTCAGGTTGGCACACATCTCGTAGCGCAGATTTAGCAAGAACATCCTAGAGCGGACGGGTAATCGGGCCGTAACGGTGGCGACAGTGATCATCCTCGAGACGGACTTGTCCTGTTTGACAACATTAACTAACATAAGCAAGAAACGCACCAAGCAACCTGCTTCAGTTTCTTTGCCGACGGTGCAGACATGCAGCTAAAATCATGCTGCTGCTCATGCTGAACCTGACCCCTGCTGGCGGATGCTGCTGGTGTTTTTGTGTACCGGTAGTTGGCGACGAGAACTCGGGTCACTGCTACAGCGGATGGTCATATCTGCTACAGCAGTCGGACACATGCCCAGAAAGCACTTTGTGTAAATTACAGTGCAATACATGACAGCACCGTGTATAATACACACAGTGCTGCCCCACACGGTGTATGCTGCCAATGCCGAGTCCAGAGGACGATGGACAGCACCACTACTTGCTCAAGGGGTAGGAATCACGATTGATATTCCAACACGACGTAAGCTTATCCAAAAAGTGGCATTGTCCAGTAGACGTCTGACAAAATATTGAGGATTCAACTGGGCAAGTCTACCGTAGAGTTGGCGTCAAGTCGAGTGCGAAAAACACGAACGGTTGTGTGGTGCTTAGGTCCTAAGCACCAAGTTAGGATGGTGAGGACTCGCTTCACAAGCCCTAGCTAAGTTCGTAAGCTGTTGACTCCATGAAGCTACACGTCAGCACTTGCATGCCATGTATTGAAATGCTCAAATAGTCCTAGTTGAAGTGGTTATTATTTTGAATATTGCACTTTTATGTATTTAAAAATACATAACAAGACTCTTTGTTCCTGATCTTATTGGTTAAAATCAATACTCCAAGCGGAGCTGACAAACTATCGATCCAATCCGATTCGATCGGATTGGATCGGATTGGATCGAACTTAATCGATAGATCGGCTAATCGGATCACAATCGATCGTGATCGGATTATATATTTTTTTAGATATGAAAATGTTTATATGAACAATACAAACAAAAATTTAGCATATAGGCTAAATATTAGTACAGCATGATAAAAACACCACGCTCAGAGCCATCGTTAAAGGAGGCTGTTAACAAGGGTTAAATAGACTGCCTTCTCTCTGTGGGGTGAAGCTAGGAAAAAGATTGCACAAAAAGTCTAAATTGAAGCGTCAGTGGTATAATTTTGATTCTGTGTCCAAATATTGCGCTTAAATACGTTTGTGGTTGGTATGGACACATTTATGATACCAGTTTTTCTTACCAGAAGGAATAGCATTTGATG
>LGSM01000686.1:0-14546 GCA_001314345.1 Phytophthora multivora | reverse complement strand
TAGCGTCAGAGGAAGGCGTTCGACTCAGAGAGTCACAAGTTATAACAAGACCTTTACAAGGATTAATAGGGCCTAACCACTTAAGGCCACTATTAATAAAAACCTTAGTGAAAGGTACTCGACACTTTAGTTTCCAAAACTCAACTGTTTATTTAATTTTATTGCGGCAAGCCGCTTTGGTGTAAATGTATGTGGTTAACTATCTAACATAGTAAAACCCAGCAATTCCTAAACCAAATGCACCATGGATGGCTCAGAGCCATCCATTCACTTTTCATGTGTCTGTACATCAACTATGTACACGACACCAAGTGTATCCATGTGAGGTTACACCCCCGGGTGTAACCTCGTGTAACCCCGTTACAAATGTTGTCGGGGCCAAGCTCTAGTTCATCTGGCACGGAACTCTGACCTTGCGCGTCTCAAATCTGCTCGAGTGTCGGCCACACAAATTCATCATCTAATTGGGGCGAGGGTGGCAACGACACCAAGGGGATTGCCGCGATAGTATTAAACGCAAATCCCCATCGAGACAATAGATCTGCCCATACGTTGTCATCGACCGCGATATCGTGTATCTCGTAATCGAGTGACATCAGCAGAAGTGACCAGCGATGTAATTTATCAGCGGTGTACTTCGGCACTGATGAGGATACCGTAGTTGGCGCAAAAATGTAGCGAAGGTTGCGGTGATCTGTGAAAAACGTGAAACCATCAGGACGGCGAACAAAATAGTCCGCTCTTTTGCAGGTTTCGACGATGGCATACGCCTCCTTCTCGACAATAACCCAGCGTTTAGCCCCACCCAAAAACATTCCACTGAGCATCATTAGTGGCTCATGGTGCTGGTCCACAAAGTCACGCTGGACATGTTCGAATGGCACTTGTGTGATGGCTGCAGCCCAGTGTTCGTCGCTGACATCTGCAAACACACACAAACGCTTCTCTGGGTCGGGATGAGCCAAGGGAGCGCATTCTCCTAAGCATCTTTGAACTGCTGCAGTGCTGCCGCTTCCGCACTCGACCAGCCCACCTCAGCCAGCAAAACCCGGCGCACCATTGACTTTTTACGCCCACCTGCACTTGCATACACCTTCTCCATAAAAGTCGTGAGAGGATGGATCAGCCTGTTGAAAGCTGGAAGCGACGAACGCATCCAATTGAGCGCGCAAATGAATTGCTGGAGCTCTTGACCGGTGGCCGGAGCAGGCAGCTGGCGCAAAGCGGAGATTCTGGCTGGGTCGCGACGGACACCGTCACCAGAGACGGCACGGCCGCACCATAACGCCTCAGCCATGAAAACTTTGCATTTTTTGGGGTTGAGTTTCAATCCCTTCTCCTCGCAAATAGTGAGTACCCGGCAGAGAATACGTAGCAGCTCCTCGGGTGATTCAGCGTATCCCAGCAGGTCATCTATCCAGATAAGAAATCCATTGTTGTAGAGATCACTAAACATATTTTGGACTGTAGATTGCACGTAGGCGACGCTATTTGTACCGCCCATCAGCACACGTGTCGGGGTAATTACTTCATCCTCGGTCAGAATAGAGTAGATATCTTGGCAATTCACGGCCACCGCAAACTTCTAAAAAACCTTTGAAGAAATCTAACGAGAAATAGAACTTCATACCGTCCAGGCGATCAAACTCCACTTCCAGGATTGGCATCGGCCACACCACCTGCACGACGCGCTTGTTTGGTTCACGGACGTCGACTGCCATCTGATGATCATCGCCTTTAGGTACAATGTGAGGCGGTGAACACCATTCGCTACTGGGATTTCGATAGCAGAGGCCGGCGTCCAGCAGCATTTTGAAGTGTCCGGCTAGGAATTTGCGATGCGCCGTTGAATATCGGCGTGCTCGGTAACGCACTGTCGTTGCTCCTGCCTTCAACTTGATGCACATTGGTGGCACGTCAACGGGGGATCAGCGCCGAGTGCCATTCGAAAAACATTTAGCTTCTCATCCAGCATATCGTGCACCTCATCCAGGGATTCTGCCGACGCTCCTTTTTCTTTAGCGTCTTCTATTCCCGCAGCGAGTGCAGCCATTGCTGCATCTACTGCCGCAGGAGCACGAAGCGGAACTGGAAAACAGACCTTATCTTCTGCCTCGCTCAGCCCCCGCTCCTCCGGCGTTGGCTCTGCCCGCTGGACTCCGAAAGCACAAACACCCGCCTTCAGCCCCGACGCACCAACGTCACTGAGATCATATTCGGACTTCACCGCTTGGGCCGAATCCACGAGTTTGTGACGGTCGTAACCCAGACGCTCCATAACGGCATCCGAAAGCAAAATATCGCCGACTCCATGCGGAAGGGGTACCGGAGACAGGAGACAAACTACGTTTCGTAGTACGAGCGGGCCATCTAAAGTATCAAACCGCAAGGTGATGTTGGTTTCCTCCGTGATAGTGATCGGTGTTGCTCCCACACCGCGGATGACTTGGGGACTTGCTAATGTGCGCCTCAACAGCCATACATGCTTAGACTGCAATTGCTCCACAAGGCGGGGTGCAATCAGGCTCACCTCTACGCCACTGTCGGGTTTAGTGAAAGTATCCACACAATCCATCACACGACACGGTAAAATCCGCGATGCACTTGTAGTCGACGCCTCTGCGCGTGTTGCCACACTGACGGAACGGTTCTCCGGGCGAGCGTTCCTCCCAGTCTTCGACTCGTACAGCTCCTTCGCCTCGTTGAAGTCCTTGATCAGCGGGCACTGAAATACCGAATGTGTTAAATCATTGCACTTGAAACAGGATCGCTGCGGTCGTGGCCACCTGCATGCTGCGGCTTACCACGGCGTGGCCCAGTTTTGTTAGCTGGCGCCGCAGCGCCATTAGTCTGTGCCGCGGCTGGTGCACCACCCGAAGTCGGACCTTCTTGCTTACTGCCTGCTCGGCGGCCGTTCTTTCCTTTCTGCTGCAATTGAGGCGCAGCGCTGCTCGTCGGTTGGGCAGCCAGAATGTGCGTCTCGAACTTCATTAACTCCTCCATTTGGTCGCAGCCAGCGAAGGAAACTTGACACATCATTCTTCAGCGACTTTCCGGCGGGGCGCTCCAGACTGTCCTTGATAGCTGCCCGAAAGGCTTCTGGCCGCAGCGCGTCAACTAAATACCCCACGACGCGATTCGGGTCTTCATGTATGATGCTCTCCATATTCACACAATCGACCGCACTGTGTAAAATCGGCTAGTAGGCGCGGCATCCTGGATTCAGCATCTTGAAGCTGCACATCCACTGATAGGCCACGCATTGCGACATCTAGTTGTTTGTAAGCGGTGAAATCGGGATTCCTTGCATCGAGAAAATACCGCTTCCAGTCGTCTTCACTGACTGCAGACTCTGGCTTGAACAGCTCAAAACGGCAGATGCGAACCAGCGTGCTCTGCTCAATACACGCTCCGATGGGCATAACAAATACGTGCGTCTGCGTACCCTGGTTCAACGCGTCCACCCGTCTCCTGTAGACCATGTAGCTGTCCATAAATTCTCGCTTCTCCTTCTTGGAGCTTCCGCGATACAGAGGCGGCACTGGCATATTCGCCCCCGTTGCTAACGTGACTGCCGGCTCTCGAACCGGGCGGTCACGGACTTCATGTTCTTCTGCCCCAGCACTATCTGCTGCTGAGGATCCGGCAAATAGATCCCAACGAGCTTCAACGTGGGGGCGCACCGCTTCGGCTAGACTGTCCAGCCTCTGTCCCTGCTCTCCCATTGCGGCCTTGGCGGCCCTAAGGAGGCGAACGTGCTCTTCTATTTGCCGTCTCTGCTCCGTCACTTGTCGGGGGAGTTTCTCTTGCTGCTGTTGCATCTCGAGCTGCCTCTCGTGCTGCTGTTGCAAATACTCGGACGTCTTCGAGGCGATGACGTCCTGCTGCTGTCGCACGTGGCTAATCGGCTCCACAGTGGAGCGGTGGGCGGCGGCTGAGGTCTGCGCGAGTCGATCAATCTGGCACCTTGCATCTTGGTCTCCGATGTTACGCTGGACGGACATTGTCGTCGTCGTCTCGTGCGTCACCAAGTAGTCCTCTCCCTCGTCGAGTGACTTGTCCCGTAGCCCGGCCTTGGAACTACAGCACCATCGCCTGGTTCGTACTCCATAGCTCTCAGGAGCTAAAGAATTCTTTGTTCCCTGTTTGACTTGAGCTCTAGTAGTAGAAATCTGAAGTGAGCATTGAAAAGGAGACCTAGCCTGCAGGACGCCTAGCTGGAGCGGGGTCCGTTTCTGCTCTAGGAGCTTCCTAACTGCTTCGTATTGTAACTGCTCCGTTGCAACTGCAACTACCCGATAGCGGGTAACAGGAGTGCTGCGTCTTGGAATGCCTTGGAAGAGCACTCGTCAAAGTAGAGATCATCAATCAATGTGCGTAAGGCATCCTTGGTGCATGCTGGTGCCTTGGCACCTGTTTCTCCTAGCTGTCACGGGAGGCAGTAGCGCTCCAGGGTTCGTCCCACCCTGTGTAGCTGCTGTTCAATCACGTGGCGATGCTGGAAGAAATGTTTTAGTAGCCAGTTCTTAACATTGCGACAGTAGCTCATGATCGTGTTTCACTCCCTCAGCTCACCACCGCGGCCTTGTGCGAACGCACGATGCGAACCGATCGAGCAACTTTACAAAGGCTGAACCATTGTCATCACCCCGATGGGTAGTAAAGACAAAGTCCATCGTGGTATTCTCCGTGGCGAGGATGTTCTTGAAGACGCTAACAGCAGTCGCCTGCGAACACGCCGTGTTTTCAGAAGGTAGGTCGTTGAATCTCATTGTATAGCAAATGTCGGCTAATTGCCAGATTTCTTCCCAAATATGAGCGTAACTTTCTCTATGCATCCAGCTGACTGTCGTTGCCGACATTATACGTCGACCACAAGTTGGCAGACCTTAAAACCAAAAGCTAACGCTAGTTGGTCAATAGTGTCTAGTGATTCGCTGAAATAATGAATTTCCTAAATTGGCCATTACCGGTCATACAAAAACAAGTAAATTGTCATGCTGTAGGCAGATTTACAGTACTACCGTATATTCATTCATCCATGTGCCGACCGCATGCTTTGAAGTGTGGTCATCATCTACCTTCATTGGTGTCTCACTCGTTCACACAAAGATTGTGTGTCACGTGAAGGTCGCTTGCCGCTGAGACAAACTTCTCTTCTATCCAACAAGATATAGCGGGTCATTAGATATTGGAATCTTTATGCGTAGGATTTGTAAGTGTAACGCATTTGTAACGCACACAAAATATTTAGAATTAGATCTGAGGAGGGTTTTGAAAGAGCAATGGCCACCGGAATATTGTGTGTCGGGGGTTCTGTCATAGAGTTGTACCTCCGCAGCAAAGATACGCATATCAGACCGCTTCCACTTCAACTCCGGCCAAACGGCATATCTCGCCGCTTTGCTCGAGCAACGCAGCACTTGCAGTTGATGCATTCGCAGCTCTCTATAGCGGAGGTGGGTTCGCTCTCCGAATGCCGCTGGCTTCCTTACTGATGTTCATGGTGCATGTACTAGGTTAGGCAGCTTGAGCTACAGAGTACAGTACATGTCGCCGGTTGCCATGAGCTCGTAGTGCGATTGGAAGTCAACACAAACCTGCAGTCGCATTGTGAGACACTGTGCATCCAGAGTGCCCTGGATTCTTGAGCAGCGAGCTCCATGCCGGGCGGGACGCCTACCTCGCGATCCGAGCTCGACGCAAGTTATTGGGAGCAGAGAGGTCCAACGCCTTGGAGAGGAGCATGCAAAAGCCGCAGGCCAACACCGTGGGGTGGTAACTCATCATCGCAGACAAGCCCTCGGCGACGTTGTGCGCGTGGCCCTGCGAAACGGAGGCCCACTCGGAACTGAAGAATAGCCAGACGACTGGCTGCGCGTAAGCGCGACGCCGCGACACGCGCTGAACACGCGAGCCACTGCGCCGCTGGTTTCACTGGAGTGCAAGAGGCCTGTCCTGGGAGGCTTTGTAGGGCAGTCTTTGCTACAGGAGCAGTGCCTCCGGCCTGGCATTAGCATTGCGGGCAAACACTTGCTACGTCACATGCATCATGACTCAACGTCAACACATGTACTGAGACTGTAATAAAAAGAATAAAATGCCACCAGCGCCGTTGCTTTCATACATGTAGTTTGCTTTCTATGCTTACAAATACTTCAATATCTGTAGATTTTGCTATAAAACCAGCGGTAGGGGCCCTTCAGTACTGTGGTGTCTCGAATCAGCCTGCAGCAAGCGCTCAAAAGTATTTTTTGTAGGGTAAAATATCCGCTATCTCAGTACTCTCAAAAAAAACTGCCTGCTACGACAGTAGTTTCTCAAAATCTTCTGTGGTTACTTGTCTTTGTAGAGTGTCAGGTCGCTGGCGAGTATGGGCCGAATGTCCACCCCACAAAAGCTTGCTGTAGTGGTTGCGCCCCACATCGCTTCAGCGCCGCGGCTTGCTGGTGGTTTGTCTGGTCATTTCTTTTTATCCGGTGACAACCTTGGATAGCCGCGACTTCGGAGCTCTTCCGCCCTCAGTCACAACGGAGACGGCGGACGTCATGGGATCATCCAAGGCGCAGTACACGAGCCCGTACGCGCCACTGGTACTCACTGCTAAAGAGCGCAAGCAGCTGCGCCAGCTCGCCGAGAGTCTCATCGAGGTGAACGTGGACAGCTACGAGGAGTTCCTTTATGTGAACGAAGGCAAACTTCCAGAGCGCGAGTGGAAGTTCTTTCGCCGCGACGAGCAGGTCGAGACGTACGTGCGCCGCCGCGACAAATACAATTTGAACGGCTTCGGTGCTCCGCAGAAGCTGCACGGCGACTCATTCACCCGCACTGTCACGAGTCTCAGCAGTACTCGAAGTGAGGAGTTTTCGTCGCTTAATGTGGCCGATATCCGCTCCATCGGGAAACGGGACGGCACGATCGAGGAAGCCGTGCACGGTGCCATGTGCCCCACCACGGAAATGATGCGCTACAACTCGGAATACCTGGAGGATGGCATGGAGGATGGCTGTGTGCTGGCTATCATCGACAATGTGACGCAGGAGAACCCATTCACGTCCCTCAGTGTTCGGTGGGGCGTCACTGAGAACTCGCCCATTCTCCGTAAGGTCATTAAGAGTTACGACCACGTGTATCTCGACGCTACGGGCTTCACTCAACTCAGCAACGGCGAACGGGTTGGTTACCACTTGGTGCACTCGGTCGACTTTAAGGGCACGACACCCTACCTTCCGCAGTATTTCCGTGGGCAGGTTGCTTCTATCGGGTTCTGGCGTCAAGTCGAACCTAATGTTGTCCAGATCCACGGTCACGGGGTCTACACGCTGCCGTTCGAACGTGCGCGGAACCTCTTTATCCCTGCCATTGCGACGTCCTTGTCTAAGTCGATGATCCACGTCTTCTACGCGTCGACGATGAAGAAGTTGCGGTGTGCCATTCGGGAGCAGCGGATGCAAATGCTCTTTCGGCCTCAATGGAGCGCACACCATCCGTGCAGCGTCTGTAAGAAGAAGCGGACGATGCACAAGGGGTCAAGTTGCGAGCTGTGTGGCGAGCATGTCTGCAAACTTTGCCGGATCACCCACAAGGTGCCGACGGTGGAGCTCGACAACAAAATGCACCATTCCAAGACGCACTTGTGTCCATTCTGTCTGCTGACGGTGTCCAACAAGACCGCAGCGGAGACCGTGAGAGCTGAGGTCGGAGCCGGGCAGTACGGTTCTCTGCAATAACCGTCTTACCTATGAACCATTCCTATGAATCATTCCTCAAGAGATACGTGTCCGAACGAAGGACACAGCACCCAAGTACTTATTAGCGTCATACGGCAGCTTGCTACGGAACAGGCTGCGATGTATTCGATATGTGGGTATTAACGCGAGTTTTTTTCGATGTAAGCCTTCATGATTGTGTGTTGAAGTTGACCCGTAATACATGTAATGCCCTATTCAAGTCGATCCGATCCATCGCTTCCACAGTTAGTTCCTTCTACTTGTTTGTTGTCTCGTAAAGGGAGCGTTGGTCGGTGAGTGACGGTTAAATTCCATGATCGATCTCAAACCGACAGCGATCTAGATACTATCTAGTAGATAGATCTCTAGCTGCACATATGTACACAGATCGCCCAGCCACATAGTATTTTCAGGAGGGGCGTTGAATGTGTCGAACCGTTGCCTGGTAGGATCCTAGGTTGGTCAGAGTCTCAAGTTGAGACTCTCTCACCATCATCGTATTGGATAGGCTGTTGAGTCAAGCGCTTGCCGCTGGTGATCACTGCACTTGAGAGAGAGAGATTTCGACTAGTGAACGGAACAGATCAAGAAGCAGTCTACTCACGTTAAACCAAGAACAAGAAGTAGTGGAGGACAATGACTATGGGAACCGGTCGTACCAACCTGCTTCAATTTCGGCACGAACAACCGCTGTCGTGTCCGCGTTGACCACCTTGGTCATGCAGAATGGGCAGACGCGCACCTTGGTCCAATTCATCTTATTGTCTAGCTCCACAGACGCCACTTTATGCGTGATACGGCAGACCGAACACACGAGTTCGCCACACAAGTCGCAGCTTTCACCCTTGTGAATCATTCGCTTCTTGTTGCAGACGCTGCACACACGGTCGGCGCAAGACTGAGAGCGTGGCAGAGCTTGAGTCCGCCGCTCCGTCAACACCCAACGGAGCTTCTTCATGTGCGAGGCATAGAAGATATGCATGACCGACTTGGACATTGACGTCGTTACCACGGGCACGAAGAGCGCACGAGCTCGCTCAAAAGGAAGTGCAAACACTCCACGGCCGTGGATCTCCACGACATTGGGCGCCGTTTGTCTCCAGAATCCGATGGCGGCTACTTGGCCTCGGGAATAGTCCGGTAACGGAGGAGTGACCGACGGGAAATCGACGGAGTGGAGCAGGTGGAAGGCAACGCGTTCTCCGTTGCTCAGGTGGGTGATGCCTGTCGCTTCGAGGTAGATGTGGTCGTAGCTCTTGAGAATACTGCGGAGGATCGGTGGGTTCTCAGTCACTCGCCAGCGGATTGACAGTGACGTGAACGGCTCCTCTTTTGTGACGTTGTCTATGATCACGAGCACGTTGCAGTCCTCGATGCCGTCTTGCACGTACACGGATTTGTATCTCATGGTCTCCGTTGTTGGTCCCATGGCGCCGTAGACGGCGTCTTCAATCGTGCCATCTCTCGACCCGATAGAGCGAATATCCGCCACGTCTAATGACGACAGTTCTTCACTACGAGCACTGCCGGAGCTAGTGGTGCTGCTCGTGTCTGAACCACGGCGAAACTTCTTGGTTGCCCCGAAGCCTCGGAGGTTGTAGTTCTCTCGTCGACGCAGAAACGTCTCGACCTGCTCGTCGCGACGGAAGAATTTCCACTCGGATTCAGGAAGTTTCCCCTTGTTGTCGTACAGGAACTCCTCGTATCCATCCACGTTGACTTCCACGAGGGTTTTGGCGAGCTGGCGAAGTTGCTTCTTCTCCTTGATATTCAGTGCGATTGGCGGGTAAGGACTCGTGAACGGCGCCTTCTTGGTGCTGGAAGTAAAGTTCTTAAACTCCATCTCGACCGAATGCTCTGTGTAGTGCTGCTCACTCGGAGGGATTCGAAGTGAGCTCGATGTTGGCGAGCAAGTGCACGACAGACGACAGCGGGCTTTGCTTGACCCGACCTGGTACCCACGTCGGAGTCGTACTGTACGACTCGTGCAGTACAGTATATCGATCAACTGTAGGCGGTTAAGACTTTACTGGAGACCAAGCCTTGACAAGGGCGTACGAGCGCGCCACCCACCTACCGTAGGTCTTACTGTGTACTTTGTGTTACTGCGTGCAGGTAGTCCGACTGGCCTTACGCAGATTTTGCGGGGTGGCACGGTCAACCCACTCGAGTCACGTCAAAGTGAAGCATTCAACAGGTTGTCGACGTCGTTGATTCGGTGGAGAACAAGCAAGCGAATTCAGCGGAGACTGTCTAAAGTCGCTGGCTGCAGCCTGGACGCAGTAGACCAGTAGGGAAGGACAGTAGCCTGCCATTGGCCGATGTTTCCATACTGTAGACGATGTGGTTTCAAGGCATTTTCAACGGATTCCCATTTTTGCAGAGATCAACTTCCACCAGCTGTTCGAGGGTGTCAGTCGTAGCAGTGACGCGGTTCTGTGCTGCACTCGCCACGAAATCTTGAGGCGTTTGAGTCAAGTCTTGACATCTCACTGAAGACTGACGTTACCTGGCAATTTGGCTCTATACACGTTAATGGTATGCTTGCTTACAAGCGGCGATGATTCCTTGCACAAGGGTGTGAATGAGAGGGAGAGATCAAGGGCGACATTTTTCGGCTCCGTTGGAGACAAAGTCCGCACTGCGGCACGTCCATATGAAGTGCCGCAGTGGGAGCTTCCCTGCAGACCTCTTCCACGCCATCAACCAGAGCCGTGCGGTCCGCACTGCCGGGCTGATGCTGCTTCCCCCCACCGTGTGATGGATGGAGCCCCTTCCTTCCACTCCTGGATTCGCGCTGTCTTTCACCATGAGCGAGTCGCTAGTCGCGCTGGGCACGTACTGTGGCATTTTTGGTGCGTTGCTCGCGTACTTGAACATCATGGAGGTTGGACTTACCGTCGCGATCTCCGTCGTGGTGGGCGCTCTGGTCATCGGCTACGCGCTCGTGTTTGCTGGTTTCAGCTTCATGGGGCGAGCGCTGGTGCGTTCCCCTCTGGAAGCTCCGATCGCCGCCATCAAACTTCAACTCAACATTTGCTCCACGATCGCCACTTATATCGGACGCGGCTTCAAGCCTAAGTTCCCCCAATGGACGCTCGCATTCGAGATCACGGGCAACATGATGCGCTACATGTTCGAGGAGTTCGGTGAAGTTATCGCCTTTGAGAACGCGGCGCTGCTGCGCGAGCCCTTCGCCGTGCACGGACGGATGATCCTCAAATCCAACTGCCAGTTGCACGGCACCGTCCCGAAGAAGCTCGAGGCCAATGAATTGGAGCACATGTGGCTTCGTGATGCCGACAAGAAACAACAACGCGTGGTGGTTATCCACTTCCACGGCGGAGGCTTCGCAATGTCACACCCGTTGCAAGATGTGGAGCTCGCGAATCAAACCCACACGATGCTCAAGCAGATTCTCAAGGAGAAGTACGACATTGAGGCTTCTGTTGACGTCCTCCTTGCCAACTACCGCAAGAGCCCGGAGAATCCGTATCCGACGCCCGATGACGACTGTCTTTCGCTATACCAGTACGTATTGAAGAGTGAAAAGATCGCCCCGAGCCACGTTCTGTTCAGTGGGGACAGTGCTGGGGCCAAAATGTCCCTCTTCAACTGCATGCGGATGCGCGACTCAAACCCCCAGCAGCTTCCTCTTGGCTGTATGCTCTACTCGCCGAGTGTTGACTTTGAAGAGAAAGGGGGTGATGAGAAGACCCCGTTCTGTATCATGCCAGCTAAGTTCGTGGACTCCGTTCACCAGACGTATCTGGCCAAGGTTACCGACCCGGAGGAGCGTCTACTGGTGTCCCCGATTAACCGCGACCTCCGCAACCTGCCACCCATGTTCGTTCAGTACGGAACGCTGGAGCGATTCTATGAGCAGGGCAAGCGGATTATCGCGAAGGCGAAGGAACAGGGAGTCACTAACTGGGAGGTGGATTTCCTGGAGAACATGCCCCACGATGTCGTCATGCTACCGACGGACGTGAGCCCCGCCGCCAAAGAGGGAATCCGTCACGGCTGTGAGTTCGCGGCTAAACTTGCAGCTGAAGTCCTGAACGGCGAGCCCGAACCGGAAAGTGAATGCTAGATAACCAATCACCTCGGGTAACCTCAATAGCACGCACTGCTTGATTCCAGCAGCTCTGTGGTATGTGTGATGAACAGTTCAACCAACGGTTGTAGGTGATGAAGAGCATCCTTTCCACGGCAACTGCGGTGCATCCGTTCGTACGGAAGTGTTTTCGAGAAGAGAAGGAATCGTGGAAGCTCGATGGATACAACGCAGCTACGATCCACCGTCCGTTTGGTGATGGCTCATTGCATTTTTCCGTTTGCTGGATCGCGAGTAGAACTGCAGCCATGCGCGAAACATTTGTGAGTCTCAGTTTGCACTTAGCACTCGTTGGGAATCTATTGGCATTCGCGGGAATCCCGCATCTCGCTTTCGTGTTGCTCGGCATCGTGTACTTGGTAATATTCGCTGGGTTATGTTATGATGAGACTATTCACCACCTCCGTCGTGTCGATCCCGTTCAGCGCTGTCCAGCTGCAGATCAAACTTGTATCCGTGATAGTATCTTACGCCATCCGTGGCTTCAAACCGGCCTTCCCCGAGTGGAGTTTTGTCTTTGAGATGACAGTTTCCATGATGCGCTACATCTTCGTGGAATTTAGCGGAACTATCGTGAACGAGAATACAGCGCTCGTTCGAGCCCCTATCAAACGTTACGGTGAAAACATACTGGATTCCACTTGCCGTCAGTACGGCACCATACCTGGAAGACTGCTTGACAACGAAATGGAGCACGTGTGCCTGCAGGATCCTCACAAGAAGCAGCTTCACATTGTCGTCCTTCACTTCCATGGGGGCGGTTACTGCATGTCAGACCCGTTGATGAACGTCGAGCTCGGAAACCAGACCCACACGATGTTGAAGCAGATTTTCAAAGACAAATACCAACCGGATGCGTCTGTGGATGTGCTGCTGGTGAGGTACCGAATGGCTCCGGAGCACGTGTATCCGACGGCTCTAAACGACTGTTTGGCTACGTACAAGTACGTTCTGAAGCACGAAAACGTCTTGCCGACTCACGTTGTATTGAGTGGGGACAGTGCAGGGGCCGAAATGTCACTTTCGGCTTGTATGCGTCTGCGTGAGGAAAGCCCCCAGCTCCAGCCGGGCGCGGTCCTATGTTATTCGCCAGTTGTGGACTTTACCGACTTGAAAAGCGGCGAGAATGCGCCATACTGTCTTCTGGTGGACACTTTCCTTCAGCAGTGCATACCAATGTACCTGCGCAACGTGACGGATCTTAATGTGGTTTCTCCGATCAACTACAGTCTGCGAGATCCGCCTCCCGTTTTCCTGCAGTGGGGGAGCTTGGAGCGGTTCTACGAACAGGGCCTTCGGTTTCAGGCCAAAGCGGAGGCGGAAGGCGTGACCAACATGGAGTTCGACTTCTTGCCTAATATGGTCCACGACGTTGTAATGTTTCCACGGGAAGTATGCACTTCGGCGGAGAAAGGTCTCCGGAACGGCTGTGAGTTCGCTGCGAAGCATTTGGCCTCTGTGCTGCGTGCTGCGTCGTCTACATGTAGCGCCGACTTGGTATCGGAAACTCCTGCTGGTGTCCCCCCTTTTGCATAGGCACCTCAACTAAAACGATTCTGTTTATAGCCCACTTCGAAGTTGATACCGGGAATTTGTTTTAGTTTGGGCCTGCAACACGCAGTGCATGTGCCAGCTGCCTTGACTTCTCACTGGACATCGCCACCAAACACTGTTGTTTCATAGTAAGCTCGTGTTGCTACCTTTCACCAAGAAATCAAGCCCATTTAACTAAAGTGTTCACTATCAAACTACTAATTTGCTTCACTTCAATCACCGACACTACGGCGGAGGATACTGCATCTCGGCGAAATTGGCCAGCCAGACTCGCATTATGTTAAAGTGGGTATTCAATACGAGTTGGAAGTCGATGTCCTCTCAAACTACCGGTACTGGAAAGCACGAGGGTTTTTGAAGTACTGTACAACGATTGGTTCGACACGTACCAGCATATGTACATGTAGATTACTGTGCTGGATACTGAAGTGTCTTTGACAAAATTCATGCGGCTACGAAAGCAGAATTCGGCTTCAGTATTGTGTTACTCCTACTCGCCATCGCTGTGCGAGTGGACAGTGACAAGAAGGCACCGTATCGTTTTTTTGGCACACTGACGTCCATTTAACATAAACCGAAGTTCGATGTACGTGGATTGAGGAACGTCAACTCCGATGTGTCGGAGAATAACTGAATTGCACATAGAGACAGCCGGTAGAGTAGCAAGCAATGAAGAGAGGGTTGGAATCCATCCAAACTTCGACTAGAAGATCAGCAGATTTCGTTAGCTGCTCGTTATCTCCATGTCCACGTGTCAACTGGTGAAAGCTGGGAGCCCATGCGCAGCCTCTGCACTGCAGCTGGGAAAGCTCGGACACTTCTCTGCGCTGGAGAATCAGGCCTTTGGATCAAGACTTGATGGCGACCGCCGTCCTGTCCAGGTTGCTTGCCGTGCGAGTGGATGGCATTCTCCCCATCATTTCACCATTTGCTGCGTCCGCGACTACCGGATAGAACCATGAGCGGTGGCGTGATTCATCTCGGCGTGCACGTCGCTCTTTTCGGCGCTCTGCTGACGTATTTCGACGTATTACAGTACGGAACTCCCCTCATCTTCTTTTCTATTGTCATCGGGTATTTTGCCATCTTTGCTGGTTTCTGCTACGCTGCTTGGCCATTTGCTACCTCAGTAGTGCTAGTCCCGT
>LGSM01000685.1:0-14548 GCA_001314345.1 Phytophthora multivora | reverse complement strand
TCGAGCCGCCAAATCAAATGATAAGGAAAAGTGCAAGGTGCTGGTTATGAATGGGACAACGATTGCGCCACTAATGCTGACTCGAATCTTTGTTGTCTAATCTTTGTTGTCTATTACATTATATAGTCACCGTCACGGTGACCGTGACACTTGACACCGATACAGTATTACGGTAAACCCCTTATGGGGTTGTTCTCAGCGTATTGTCGTATGCTGTAATTATGACGTAGTACTGTAACGACTCCGCAGCATATGGAACTCACGCAAACACTGGTTACTTTTGCCAACAAACCAGTGCTGCGTATTTGATCAGCCAGCTTTGCCATCGTCGCATTTCTCTCACTTTCTCTTTCATCGACCCGAGATGAATCTAAACCTTCTTGCTGCGGCAGTCTTCATGGCTCTAGTAGCTTTTGCGTCTGCGACCGTCGACCACGACCAGATCGAGCCTTTTCCTCAACCCGAGCCTGTTACCGTCTCCGAAAAAGCTGCCATCAAGTTCAAGCCCCAACTGTACGCACCACCAAGCGCATGCGTCCCATTTCCTGCCGTGAATGCTGCCGGTGAGGTTACCGGTGGGCTAAAGGGAACGAATGGAAACGATGCGTGTGCGTACTCACCAAAGGGAGCTCAAGTGTATGGGCGAGCCGGTTGGCACAAGGATCTGTGGGCCATCATGTACGCCTGGTACTTTCCGAAAGGGTTTTCCTGGCTGGGATTCCCGTCGAGACGCCATGACTGGAAGAATGTGGTTGTGTGGATCGATAATCCTGCCTTGGAGACACCAAAGATTGTTGGAGTCTCCATGTCCAAGTCCGACACGACATATTGGAAGGAACTGAAGATGTCGCCTTCATATTTTGCTGGCTACAGAAAGGAGGGCCGGAGGTTAGATCGCACGTACACTTACGACTCTAACACGTCACTCCGATTCAAGTATGAGGGGCACGAGCTTTACAATCCGTATATGACCTTTGCCCGTTGGGATGGCGAATACCAAGACTTGATCATGTGGGAACAACTGACGGATGCGGCTCGTATGGCCCTCAACGACGGTGCGTCATTTGGGGAAGCAGAGGTTCCATTCAGCGACGAGCACTACGAGGATCATCTAGAGAAAGCCTGGCCGCTTTAAATGAGACTTGCTGAGATAGTGAGCTGGTAACTCGACTTGTAGATGAACAAGGAATTTCAAGGCGTTTCTTTTCGTGTATTAGGCATCGAGGCTCTTTGTCAACATTACAAGCTGGACGCTTTAGTAAAGTGGCTGTACAGGGCACCGGTCTCCTTCAGTAATGGCTCCAGTTTGCCGGCTTTGTGCAGCTTACGCACGTCTGAATTGCCGCCAATCGACTTGCCGCCCACGAAAACGTTGGGCACTGTGCTCTGACCCGTTAGACCCTCACGCGCATCCTGCATCCTGCTGCTGACTACCACCTTCGATCTCGTCCAGTTCCACGACGTCGAACCTATCGCCGAGCTTCGTCGGCAGCGTCTTGGTCCTCGTGCAGTACGGGCAGTAACGCTTACTGTAGATGACGACAGGCGACGCCGAGATCTGCGCTTGGACGGTTTCCTTAGCACTCACCATTGTGTGTTTGTTTGGGTTGGAAATTGGTTGCCAACTAGCTACAGAAATTCTAGAACGCCTAATTCAATTTTACGATTTTGTAAGATTTGCTCAATTTGAGCACATGTAGTATCAAGCTCCGCATGTTTCCATCCTCTTCCTGGACTGCCTGGGCTAGGGCAGGTAAGACACGAATGGAAACCTCAACGTGTGGTTTAGCTGGCCACAAGGATTGGCTTAGACAGTAGGCCAAGGACACTTTGGGATTTACTCTCACTTTGGGATTTACTCCCAGTTCGAGATTTACTCTCGCTTCGGAATCTGCTCTGAGTAGAGCACAAGGACTACAAGGACTAAAGCACCATCATTGTATATGTTGGTAGACTTGGGGAGTTCCAGCTCCCAAGTATGGTGTTCATGTGTCCCCGACCTACTACAGCACATCAAATACAGTACAAGTGCATTAGGTTCGCAGAAAAAATAGCAGTACGCATGTAAGTTCGTAGTCTTGAAGACATCGCCGCTCAAGAAAGCGTATATCACCGCGACGGCCCAGCCTGCAATAACTATGGCAGAGTACAGACTACGGGAGGCCCCATGTTGAAACTGAGGAATCCTTATCCTTAGTAGAGATTTCGGGATTCTCAACACCTTTCGCATTTTCTTTCTAGATTAAAGTGTGCTGTCGAAGGGCATGACGGCAACCATGTACATGTATGAAACCATCATGAGGCCGCGGGTGCACTATGAGTGTAGTAGTTAATAATAAATCAAGGAAGGTGTACTATAACCTGGTACTTAAGTGCCAGTGGTGCACGACAGCAGGCTATCGCATATAACTTGATAACCAAGTAACCAACATGAATTTAACTAAATTGCGTAGTCGAATGCGTGAAGAGCATGACGATGACAGTAGCTTGCCGCGTCCCAGCGAAATGTGATAGGTGTACTTGAAACACTCCTCAGTTCCAAGCGTGTAGTTACTAGTTGCCGTGACGGCCGTCTAGTTGCTTACCAACTTGCATGCACGCTGAAACGCGTGACAGCCGGCGTAGTATGTGTCGGCAAGATAGCATAAAAATCTGCTTGTTTGAAATATCTATCGAACGGGTGAGAAGAACATGCATGTAGATGGTTTCAGGCAGAATGTACATATTTTCCAGACTGTAAATCACCATGTATTTCGTCAAGAACAGGCACAAATTCACGAATTGCAAGTTGGATTTTACTAGTATTGGTTACCGAGTAAACTGCAATCTCATCGAACATCGCGGACAAGGAGAATATCAAGTTTGCACTGCCCAACGTTTCGTGGGCGGCAAGTCCGCGGTATTTCAGACGTGCGTAAGCTGCACAAGGCCGGCAAACTGGAGCCATTGTTGAAGGAGACCGGTGCCCTGTACAGCCACTTTACTAAAGCGTCCAGCTTGTAATGTTGACAAAGAGCCTCGATGCCTAATACACGAAAAGAAACGCCTTGAAATTCCTTGTTCATCTACAAGTCGAGTTACCAGCTCACTATCTCAGCAAGTCTCATTTAAAGCGGCCAGGCTTTCTCTAGATGATCCTCATAGTGCTCATCACTGAACGGAACCTCTGCTTTCCCAAATGACTCACTGTCGTTGAAGGCCATACGAGCCGCATCCGTCAGTTGTTCCCACATGATCAAGTCGTGGTATTCGCCATCCCAATGGGCAAAGGTCATGTACGGATTGCCAAGGTCATGCGCCTCATACTCGAATCGGAGTGACGTGTTAGAGCCGTAAATGTACGTACGATAGCGCCTGCGGCCCTCTGTTCGATAGCCAGCAAAATACGAAGCCCACATCTTCAGTTCCTTCCAATATTTCGTGTCCGACTTAGACATGGCGACCCCAACAATCTTTGGTGTCTCCAAGTCAGGATTATCGATCCACACAACGACGTTCTTCCAGTCATGGCGTCTCGACGGGGATCCGAGCCAGTTAAAACCTTTCGGGAAGTACCAGGAGTACATGATGGCCCACAGGTCCTTGTACCAACCGGCTCGCCCGTACACTTGAGCCCCCTTTGGAGCGTACTTACACGCATCGTTTCCATTCGTTCCCTTTAGCCCACCGGTAACCTCACCGGCAGCATTCACGGCAGGAAATGGGACGCACACGCTTGCTGGTGTGTACAGTTGGGGCTTGAACTTGATGGCAGCTCTTTCGGAGACGGTAACAGGCTCAGGTTGAGGAAAAGGCTCGATCTGGTCGTGGTTGACGGTCGCAGACGCACCAGCAGCTAGAGCGGCGAAGACGGTCGCAGCAACAAGGCGTAGATTCATCTCGAGGCGATGAAAGAGAAAGTGAGAGAAATGCAACGATGGCAAAGCTGGTTTGATCAAGCACGCAGCAGTGCTGGTTACTTTTGCCAACAAACTAGTGCTGCGTAGGCGCCATATGCCGAGTTACTAAGATGCAGGTTGAGATGGGTTTCCCCCGCACAGTCATATCAATGTGGATACAGTGAACGATCCATTCCCAGATTTGTCGTCATGAAGTGAAAACGTTAACCCTCATGACAGAAGGGTGAATAGTAGAGGGATAATCGGTATGTAAAACCCGTTAAATACGAATTTATTCGACCCCCTTCCTACTAGGAATCCTAGCCCATCGGCATGGATGCCTTCGACTTTCTCGAGACGCTGCCGACGGCGACGCTGGAGCGTCTGTACCAGGACCCATGGGCATGCCAGGCTATCTTCCAGGCGTTACCACCTCTCGCACAGCAGTTTGTCATGCGTCTACTGCCCAGCAATGCTGCTGTGCCGCGTGAGCTGCTGGAACAATGGGTCGTCCCCGAGCCGGGAGAGGCCAACCGCATGCCGCCGCAATTCCACGCTGCGTTGGAGAAGCTGGAGGGGCTTCGAGTGTTTGTTGATCAAACTGGAGGCTACAGACCTCATCCGACGTTCCAGAAGCAGCTTATGGTGAGGAATTGGAATGTGATGCACGTTTTAACCCCCAGTAATACTCACGAATCATTTTATCTGTGCTGTGTAGTACGCTCTAAGTAATTTGGGCGGATCTCCTTGGGAGAGAGGACGATTGCAGCTTCCTAAAGACCCGGAAAATACGTTTGCAGCGGCGGATCTCGAGCGCTATGCAAGAGCGAGGTGGGATTCTGTATTGCACTATATGGTGGGCTCTACAGCGGTCCAGGAGCCACCCCAGTCGGTGGTAGATATATTGCTACGAACAAGACTTTTGCAGGCTAGTGGAGCAGACTCCAGGGCACTGCATATTACAGATACTGGCTACGAGTTCATGCTGAAGGATATTCACGTGCAGATGTGGATCTTTATGCTGGAGTACATTCGCACGCTGGACAACACTGGAACCTTGAAGCAGGAGGATATTTTGCAGTTCCTGTTCCAGATCAGCTACTGCCAGACGGGAGAGTACTATGCAGTGGCGGACCTCACAGAGACGCAGAGACTTTTACTCGGAGACTTCATTGACTTCGGGCTACTTTTTCGGAAGCGGCCGAACTCGGACAGATTTTACACGACAAGCCTCGCGGTGAACCTCATCTTTGGCGGCTCAACCGGTCAGAAGCGTAGCCACGTGAGTCTAACAAGCTCCTTTGCTGGTGTGCGAGCTGGAATGAAGTCTCAGGTTGCAGACCCGCGTCACGCCCCTACCATTGACCATGGCGCTCAGTTACTTGTGGTGGTGGAAACGAACTTCAAGATCTACGCGTACACGACGTCAACTCTTCATGTGGCCATGCTCAGTGTGTTTGTGGACATTGTAGCACGATTGCCGAATATGGCCATTGGTTTTATCACGCGTGAGAGTCTGCGCTCGGCTCTCATTCACGGCATCTCTGCCCAGCAGATCTATGACTTTTTGATGAAGCATGCACACCCGAAAATGCGGCACAACAGCCCAGTCATCCCAGAAAACATTGCTGATCAGATTTACTTGTGGGAACGCGAGCGCAACCGCGTGCAGTTCATGGAGGGAATCCTCTTCGACGGGTTCAACACTAAAGAAGACTACGAGAACGTGCGGGGCTATGCAAGCGACCTCAAGGTGCTTACATGGTCGGATCCCATCCACTTCAGGCTGTCCATTGCTAGCGCAGGCATCGACGATGTGCGTCACTACATCCAGAACGAGCTGTCGTCTCGAGGATAGTACTGTGCATCGATAGTCGCAACAAAAGGAAGTGAGCACAACGTTGAAGTAGCTTACTAATGCAGCTCTTGAATAATAGTTAGCGACTCCAGAGCGCGATCAAGTTAATCAAGCGAGCCCTCTATGCGTCCCGTCGCGCACGGTGAGCTGGGTTTTGTCGTCTTGCTGTCTATGCTACGCATTCTTTCTCGTTGTTTGAGCCGTCGTCTGAGTATCGACTGCGCGGAGATGAAAGAAGCGATGAAGTAGACGACGTTGACGATGTCGAGTCAAACAAGCGCTTGTAAATGGATCCACAGAGCATGAGAACTGCAATCAATACAGCACAGATGTTAGCAGGATTTACATGATACACCCCCAGAAGGGATACAAACTCACCTTTCGTGGATGTTGATCCAATTGGCTTCTTTCCGTAGAGTTCTGTACGAGAGCAACACGAAGAACACTGTGAGTTTTTATCCTGGGCGCAAACACACAAAATTCACAGCCAACGTACTTGATTCCTCGACTACCTCGTGGTGGAATGTGGAGTGGCCGCAAACACAGCCGAAGACATTTGTTCGCGTCGGATCCTGTTTGTCCTGGGGGCTAGACTCCATTTTCTGCATTCGGTAAACGCAGCACCTGCCAGGCCGGCAAAGCTTGCACTTCCCTCGAAGTCGTCCCTCCAGGTCGCGCTTGAAAACTACGTGATCGATAATATCCTGTGGAACACCTTTGAAGGTCGTAGTCTCCAGCACAGTGTCCAAATTTGTTCGCACGTAGTCTGCACAAATATCGAGTAGTGACGGTGGGGTAAGAGCTCCGATATCGATCGAGTAAAGATCTTGTAGCCTGTCGGTTCCGTCGTATCCTCCCAACAAATACATCTTGTTGTCCACCACTACTGCTCGATGGAATGTCCGGCTACTCGGGATGCTACCAGTCGTGCAAACCTCGCTCCAAGTGTTCGTGATCAAGTCGAGACGTTGCAGATCATTAAAGCGGCTGTGGGTCTTGTCCACTCCGCCAAAGACGAACATGTTATCTCCGAATAGTACGGCCGTGTGGCGGTACCTATGCGGCGGACTATTGCCCTTAGTCTCAATCTTCCTCCACTCGTTCGTGACGAAGTTGTACTCGTAAAGATCATTGAGCGTGTCACGTCCGTCCCAGCCTCCAAAGACAATCAGTCGATTGGTGTCTGCGTGCACAACACCACTGTGACCGAAACGTCTGGACGGAACTGCACCCGTTGCCTGCAGTCGGCTCCAGCGCTGTGCATAAATGTCGTAGCCGCAGAGGTCGTTGAATCGACTCGAGCCGTTGTAACCTCCGAAGATATAAATACTGGACGAGTGCAGCACCATAATGTGGTCGGTGCGGGCTTCAGGCCGGTCCTCCACGACACTGGGCATCTGGCTCCACTGCTGCTCGTCGAAGTTGAAGTAGTACAAGTCATTAAAGTAGTTGCCGTCGCGCCCGTCGTAGCCTCCAAAGATAAACATGTCACTCTCGTGGACAACGCCCAGCGCTCCGGAACGTCTCGGCGGCAGCAAGCCACGGGTCTGCACCTGCGACCACGTGCTCGACTCGAGGTCCAACTGGTACAGATCCTGTTGTCGGCGCCTGCGATCGGTGCCTCCAAAGACATACACTCTGCCATCTTCACAAAAGCCAAGTTAAACTTCATACGCCAAGATGGACTGCTCTACACAACGTCTGTTACCTTTGCTCGTGACGGTGTGGCCTGTACGTGGGCTGTAAACGTCTCCATGCGGATGCAGCTTCACCCAGGAGCGTACTTCCAAACGGCTTCCGGCAGTAGACCCACCAGTTGCTTCCTGTCGGTCCACCTTCTTGCTGGATGCCATCGTAACGGGGGTCACTGCCATTCTTCTCTGTTCGTTAGGTACAACCCAGTGTAGTCGGGTGTCGGGTCAAGTCTACGCAGCTCTCGCTCGATTCGTAGAATGCCAGATCCCAGGCCTCGTGTCGCGTTGGCGAGGGGTTTCCCGGGCCGTTTCCTGCTTGCTGTCACCTCGCGGAGTGCGGAGGTCGTTTCTTGCTGCGCGCACGAGTGCGGAATGCAGGAGTGATGGTCAGGAAAGTTTCCCTTTGGAGCCGGACGAGTGCGCGCTGGGCTCAGCTTATTATAGCAAATGCCGCACTGAAGCGGGCCGAGTGCGCGCTAGTTCGTTGCTTCCGTTTTTCTCTTTCCGTCTTTTCGAGCGCGAATTAGACTTGGCTTTACTATGCCTTGGACTTGAAGTGCGCGGTGTCTCTTCGTGAAATGGGGTGAGCCACACAACAGTGGGATCGCGCGCGATAAAATTTCCGCTGTATCTGTGACGTGTGTACACTAACAGATTGTAAGCATGGAATGCAAGCAAGCACCCGGACAGCAACGCCCAGCGGTGCTATTGCCGTTGCGAGGCAGAAATGCTAGAACCGGCTGGCCATTCTTAAAGAATTGGGACGAAGACGTGCTGCGATGCTGCAGGTGTCTGGACTCATTGGCGCTGAGCAACCAGCTAGTGCTGACAGCATGCAGTCTGTGCAGGTTCAGATGGTAGAAACGTCTGCAATAACGGCTCGGGACAATTTTAACGCTGTGCTGGTCAGTGCTGTCGTGCATGATGACAATCTAAACGTGTGTGTGGTCAGCGACGCCTGCTTCAGCTTAGGGAACGTTACGTGGCAATGGGATCCAGAGAGCGTCGAAAACGGCTCTGATAGTCACCCCCCTCACAACGCACTCAGCGCGTCAGCCTTCGGCACTTACAGCTGAACTTCAAATCAGTCCATAGATTGGAGTTCCTGATTCAGGACCCTGGCAGGGCCTGAAAGGAGGAAGTCTCCGAGAGCAGCCATTTCAAGCGAAACAAACTGTACTGCGAGCCGGCAAGCGAGAAGTGCACGGATAGACTTGACATTCCGTTGGCGTGGGGTCCGATGTCTGCATTTGACTTGCTGAATACAATGGCGCCAATATACGCGACCACTTCCAGTCCTCTCCCTCGAAAGACCATCTTAGTCTGTTCACTGTTTGGAAACCGCATCCATTTATAACTATGGCGATGGCCGTTGATCTTAATCTTAGGTGTTAGTACTCTACTCAAGAACTCGAGCAGCCCACAGAATCGATTCTGGAATCATTACGCTACAGGCCCCAGTCGGCACGGCCTGCATGCACAGGATATCATCGAAGCACTGCCGGCACTGTAAACATTGCGATCCACAAACTACAACCTAAATCAAGATGAGATCATGGATTCGTTCCTAAACCATGCATGATGCTGCCCGCGATCAACATTCAACAGATATTATGGATGCACACGGTAGCTGAGTTGTTAGTGAAGCAACAACATGTTGTCACTTGGACGTCATCCGCGTCTCAACTGGTTATTCCCCGCGCACCACCCAATACAAGGAAGTCTGCTGGGTACTAGTGGCATGCCAATGGCCAGGTCCTGGACTCCAGAAATATTCCAAAGCGTATGAATAATTCGCTTTTTTGCAGCGATAGACGACAGATAGACGACTATTGCCTCGCTTCGTGTCCATAAACCCTTTACGGTTACTGAATAATATTGAAATTGGTATTACATGTATGAATTCCTTAGTTAAGTGCCAAGCTAGGAGCTGGAGCTACCATAGTAGCTCCGGACACAGCACGAGCCAACCCGTAGCATGCTTTATCACCTCGCTTTGCTATCTCGGTGTGTCGAGATCCCGCGTCACATGCAGCAGGAGCCTCCATTCATTCATTCATTGCGCAGGTCAGCTGTTGCCACCAAACAGCTGAAATCGCTCTGGCCACAACTGCTTCTACCAGAGCATCGGATCGATGAGTGTAGTGTGTAGTGGGGTCGACACCTGCGAGCACAAGTATAGAGACCGCAGCTAACATGACATTTACGCACTGGAACGACTTCTTTTTACTAGTACTTGTACATGTATTGCAGTCTACATCGCGCAGGGTTTACGAACTGAGCTGTTCACCGTGCCCAATCAATCGGTTCTCAACACGAGTCGCACGGCGGCGAATGTGATCTGAAAATTACCGCGATTTATCAGAATATCAGTAGTGGTAGTATAACTGATATTCTTAATACTGTGTCATATTCAATAAACTAACATTGGTACCTTGTGTATGTACTATACTATTTCAAAGACTATTGTGGATAGTACTAATGCTAAATTGCATGGTGAAGGTTAATACCAACCCGGAAAAAGCAAAATTGGTGAGTTCGATGGTAGTGAGAAATTTATTTTTCTAGGAAAATTTCTTAAATCTATCGTGGGTACAAAGGAAAACACTAACAAACGCTTGTATACATAATTCCGACAAGAAAGTGTGCGAGCCAAATGCCGAACTGATGCAATACACGTCAATGTTAAAATCTTTCTACGTATCCAACTGATGCGTTTATTATCGACGTATTTATTGTTAAAACGAGGCGCCATCTCCATTTTGTACCACACATCTTGGTGCTTTTCAGTTGTTTCACAGTTCCGTCCGTATTTGTTGGTTCTGCGAAAACACTAACGGATGTAGTACACATTTTGATATATTTTGTTTTTGTTTCTTAAACTGCATTATCATGAGTACTACTTTAAATTACTATTACTACGCCACTGAATCCTGTCCTCTAATAATTTGCTTTGATACAATGCAGCTGACCATCCGTCCCACTGTGCCAGCTTGCGCAGATATTATTGGCTCGGAGAATCCAGGCTGCGGAAAGAGAGCGGGCCACGAGCTTGAACCCGCCATGCCTTTGCGCCTCCCATACAAAATTCAAGTGTTTCCATACTCTCCCACCTTTTGGCGCCCCAACATCGTTCGATTCGGATAGACAGTCGCAAAAGAACGCCAAGGCACACAGGAGACGTAAGGCGGAAGCGAAGCAGATCCAGACCCTCAGAGCAGGGTAGAAGCTAGAGAGAGGAAACCACAGAACACTTACACACAGCAGGATGAGCCTACGGACGTTGGGCGTGCTCCTGGCGGCGCTGTGCGTACTGACGACCTCCTTCGTCTCCGGGTACGACATGGCGACGAATAGCAGCGCTTCCTCGAGTGGCAGCGGCAGCGAGACCGTCGCACAGCTTCTGGCTGAGGTGCAGGCCGCGGTAGCGGACGACCCGGCGCTTGCTAACATGTTCGACATCTCGAGCGCCAGCCAGATGAGCGAGGAGGAGCTCACGACGCTATTGCAGGAGCTTCTGGACGTCAGCAGCAGCTCCACGTCCACTTCAGTCTCAAGTTCTAGTTCCGGATCGAACACTGCAGCGTCAGCAGAGTCGACGCAGAGCGCGTCTGATGCTGGTTCGACGGTGTCTGCGGCTACGACGGTTACGCTTTCGACGACGATGGCGGTCCTGGCGACGATGGCAGCTCTCAGCGCCGCTCTGTAGGCTAGCAAACATGACAGCGACAATGGCAGGAAGGCAGTTTGTGCCTATTCTGGCTGGTATTTTATTCATCGACAACACACACTACACACGAGACAGCTCATGAGTCAGAAAGCTCGGAAATCAAGCAAGAAATCGTTCCTGATTTTTACCCATTACGAGCCATTTTCTCTCTTTGTACTTCTTGAAGTATGAGCGTAAATCACTCTTTTACGCATTTAGATTAGGTTGCGAGCAATGGTTTCGAGACTCCTGCTGCCAGTTTAGCCTCGCAGCAGCTCCGCCTTGCTCTCGATCCACTGAAATTGGGCGCTTCACAGGATGTGAAGACCAGTGCAAGGACCGCATGTCTTTTGTGGACTGCAAATGCTGCAGGTGACTGTTGCACCGAATTATACCGTCAACTGGATCATGAAGACGCAAGATTTCGATGATGGATCGTTGTGGCTGGTGGTGGACCCCTCTCTAACGATTAAAAAATTGAGAAACCGCTCAACCTACAAACATCCGTATACTGTAGTGACAAAACCAAATTGAAGCTGAAGTTGACACATGACCACGACAGTAGATGGACAACTGCAGCACTTCAATTGACAAAAGAATATCGTCTGCCCTCGACTTCTTTGCTCGTGTATCTTTCTGTGTGCTCACCTTCATTTTTGTCTGCGACTGCTTCACGATCCGAAATCAAACCTGCAGTCGCTGCTGTCTGTCGTGATTCTGGTCGTATTCATAGAGGAGAGCATCCGCAATTCAATACTTGCGTGCAAGCCTCATCCTGAAGGCAAGTTCAATGCGTGCCATTGGGCGTTCATTCATAAGGATTTACTGAGTCACGTGTCTGACTTTACCTTATTGATAGCGACATGGCAATGGAGAAGGGATTCAGTCCTGAAAAGTAGTGCAGTTAAGGTTTTCGCCTGGTGTTAACCAGAGACTTGCCGAGATATAGGTTAGCGAGAAATACTTTACCAGTACAGTACAACAAAGCACTCAATTGCTTGCACCGTCGAAAGTCCGATGGCAATACACTGGCAGAAATCGATTGGTCAGCTGAATTGTCTGTAAATTTCTCATCTCTGTTAATCTTTCCCAGCTTCTGACCGTATCAACAAGTTTTCAGAAAATATTTGTGTGGAAGTTCTTCAAACAGGTACACTGAAATCCTAATTGTGGAATTGTATTGACGGAATAACGGATTATTGAAAATGCCAGGTTCCCGTACAATGTATACTTTTGTTGAGCTCTGCTCGATGAAAGTAACTTTTTACGCGGTTGGGTGAGGGTTTGGACTCGCAGCAAGCTCATCTACCGTCCATCAGCTCGAGTCGTTTGAGTGGTGGCTAGCAAGCTAAGAAGACTAAGGCTACGAAGCCTGAAGCTCAATCAGTTCATTCTGCAATTTTCCTCCGACTCATCAAGTCAAGTTCCTACAGTTAGTTTTGTTGTATTATCCACCTCCATCGTCTTGGTTCGCCGCGCTACGCTTCAAGTCAACGGCTACGTATTCGTGCTACCCGAACATGCACACGGCATCGCAGAATACCCATTGTACGCCAAGGTCACGGCACTATCGGCAGACAACGCGACTGTCCGCTCGCTTTACCCGAATGACCCAGTCACAGGTGACATCGGCATCCATACCGCACGAACTCTCGCGGTCTCGAAGGCAGACGCAACACGCACCCGTTCACGTGAACTTCTCCGCCAAGCGGCGCGGACTGAACCCGCCGCTCGTTTCTGGCATGACCAAGTTGTCGGTTTTGAAGGCCGTCTAGCTCGCCTTCAACTTGAAGACCGTGTGGTTCTGGTGGAACCCTCTCGGCTCACACCGGTGGCGGTTGTCGCGCTGCTGCTGCTCCGTGTACCACTTCACGCTTCCATAAGCCGTGATCAACTACATGACATGCAATCTACTATCGATCGTATTTTGGGTGGAAGCACCGGTACCCCAGAGACAAACGTTATACCAACCGCATTAGGCGGGCTAGTCGAGGCCCATGATAAGCCGGATGAAAACACGCTGTGCCGCTGGATCGACCCGCGCACCGGCGAGCGGTGTTCATTTCGACTTCAACACGCCGTCGATTACGCGTTTGTGGTCGACGGCATTCAAATCACTCCGAGAAAGTTATGACTGGCCGTTGGCGCGTCGTTCTGCCGCGATGGAGTTCGACTCACGAGGCGAGCCAAATCTTAACACTTCCAACGTTTGTCACCACAGAACACCACCACCAGTGTTATCTGGCGCCACTAGTGCGTCAAACACACAACCATTGGATGCTCGCGCCATTGAAGTACTTTTAAACCAGCCAGACCTGCTAGCCAGGTTTCTTCATGTGATAACCCCGGCCAACGCGACGCAGTCAAGTGCCTCGGCCCCCAGCGCCGAGCCACCTCAAAGAGCCTCCAAGTATGCTTTTGCACCTACTGCCGTGCAAGTCTCTGTTCTTAACAGCATAACTGCAGCTGAGCAGGTAAGGCTCTCTCTATATTCGCTGAAACTATGATTTATTCTGCTGCTGTGCGGTTCCAGCCCCACCCGGGGATCATCATCCGCCTTTTCGATTTCCAGTTTGGATTACTTGGTCTCTCAATTCTCCCCTTCGCCCCCTTCGGTGTCCACCAACGAATGACATGGCTCAACACAGGCGGCGTGAACATGCAAAACGTTTCGGCTGGTGTTGCACCTCCCAGGTCAACGCCATCGAGATCGATGGGAGATCTAGTTGGTGTAGCACGTATGCTATGTCGCGATGGGCAGGAGTCCTTTGCGCAACCAGTGCGAGATGTTCTCGAAGCTCTTCTCGACTTCCTCCAGCAACTGGACGGGTGGCATTCATGGGTGGTTACCGATCTACCTCATTTGGTCTATTGGGTGAATTCGGTACTCGAGCAGTTCAGGTCACTTGTCCACGCAAGTGCGGGCAACATTAACGACTCCAGTTTGCGGGCAGTTGCTCGCCTTTCGATCAATGATGACGACCTTGTGGTGGAGCAGAATCTTGTTTGTGAGAAAGCCGGATCGACAGGAGGGTTAATGTACCCACTTGGTGGTACGCCGCTCAGAAGATCGCGGTACCGAAGTTTGGGTACAACGCTGAGAGGATCAAGGCACCAGACAATATCCAGGAAGATCACTGTACCAATTCGTGGGTACACTGCAGGGAGGATCGCCAATACAGGGAGGATCATAGTTCAATCATTTCGGCACACGTCAGGATGATCAAGGCGTTCCAGGAGGATGGTACAATCTGTATTAAGTCCGATCTAGGAGCCAGTTCGTGGACGTGGGGCTGGGAGTCATTCAAGGTTGAAGTACCGTGGAGAAGGAGATAGGAAGAGTAGGAATCAGTGTGCTTTTTGCTTCGAAGGAGACATGTGGAAGAGAGAGTAGTTTAACACTCAACAA
>KQ473333.1:6017-20583 GCA_001314345.1 Phytophthora multivora | reverse complement strand
CCAGCCTCAGCAACTTCTCATTGGAGGGAATCCTACAAACAAAGCAGTTTGAGGTTCTGAAAGGTCTTGCTGCTGCAATAGTCGATGGTAGCAGCTAGCAACTACAGTAGATAGTGAATTCCCACATTTGAGTTTCTGAACTTCCCATAAACTGCTTCAATACGTGAAAATATGGAAATCCCATTTTTGTAGAGGGCTATAAATATGGCATACGCTGCTGGCCTGGTGCTCCTAGGAAGGGGTCCTGATAGCTCACAGCATAAGAAATGACCATGTTTTAGTAGCCATTCGGACCTTATGTTTCAAAAAGCTACTTCTTAGGATCAATCGGAGCTCTTACGGAGGACCGCCTACAATGTAATTCGTTACCATCGTGACGGCAAATCCTAGGTATAAACCTATCCTTTCCGGCTTAGCACCTACCTTTTGAGGTCAGATTGGCCAAGGTTTTGCAAAGGTACAATCATGGACTCTAGTAAATACTGCTCGGTCAAGACAATACAGTAATCCCAATTAGTAAATAAATTTACTACGAAGTGCATGTAAGGCAACTGCAGTAAGTAGATAGCCGGTGATGCAGCGCACTTAAGAAGAGCTCACGACTCGCCAGAATTACGACATCTGAGTACAACTACTACAACCACTACTATTTATTCGTGTAGATATCGTAATCTTTACAGTAGATGCCGGTTAGCAACATTAGTCATGCTACTACTCGTTGTTTACATTTACTATGACCATTTGTACTTTTTTGTCGAGAACGGCAAGTACTATGTATATTAATACCTTCTTCTCTGGTATGACTATGGCTACTACCTCAACCAACTGATATGATTAGAACCCCAAAGCTGTATTTCACTGAATACTGCTTACACTAGTCTCCTGGAGGTACGTTCACGTCCATCTCCCCACATTCTCGCGTAGATTATTCTTGTGAACTTGTTCTAGCTTCCGAGCGTGTTGTTCATGCCAGTCAGCGTCGTACTGCACGTCTACGATCATGTCGCGGCCAAAACCCGCTTGCGCTGGTGAAGCACCAAACATCAATTGAAATGACACTCTCAAGGCAAACGTTGCGTTGTGCAGTAAGCTCTCCCAGTCGTGATGCGCCACGATCTCCTGGGTGAGCAGCTTGTCACCGATAAATGCGGTGTAGGCGCTCGATGATGCCGTTGTGCTGTGGGTTGCGCGTTGTGGATGACTCGGATGAGATGCCGTAGCCGTCCCACAACTAGTAGAACTTTTTTTTGAACGCAGTACCCTGGCCGTAGATCACTCGATTGGGATGAGGGTATCTGTAAAGCCAAAGCTGGTCAAGTATGTAGGCGGCTTCGTTGCTCGAGGCGTCGGCCACCGCCGCAGTTTTGCTAGTCGCGTACTAGTGTCAATGATTGTGTGACTCTGAATTTCTGCTTTCCATTCGGCCCAATGGAGTCGATAACAACTTCGAGCCATGGCTGGATTGTCACAGACTTCTCAGGCAACTTGCCGTACTTGACCGTAGAACGCTTGTTTTTCGCGCGCGGTAGACTGTTCTGCACGTATTGCTCAAAATGACGGGCCATACCCGCCCACGCCGGCGCGTTCTGCATCGTCTTCAACATGCTGCGGCTCCCGGGTACAGCAGCCATTCGTGGTATATGGCAATGATGGGTTTTTGTAGGCACGAGGGGATGATAATGCGGCCAATACTGCTGTCAACTTGGAGATCAATGCCGTTGATATCCCCCATCACTACGCCTTTGAGAGCTGCCGTGCCTTCTTGCAGCTGCGTGGGGCAATCTCGCAAACATCCACATTGCAGAGCGTAGTCAGATCGTTCGCGGTGGCTGCAACAATTGCATCCAGCCACTGCTCACTCGTTTTGCCGTTGCCAGGTAGCCGAGAGAGAGAGTGTCCGCAACTACATTGTTCTCACCCTTCACGTAGTGCCACCTGGTCCAAACTCTTCGATCTTCGAGTCGCTACTGGAGCGTGTGCACGTTGTTGTAGCTCGTGTACATCAAATTCAAATCTTCCGTGTGGATGTGGAACTCATGTCAGAGCAGCATTACCCGGTACTCTTGCAACACCAACTTAATGCTCAATAGTTCAAGCTTGTTGGTCGGGTACTTGCACTGCACGGCATGGTATTTCTTACTCCAAAAATGGTGCTGATCCTGTAGCCCAAGTAGCCCTTAGACATCGTGAACAGCTTCGACTTGCGAGGGTGGATGGTGAGGCTAAACCCCTCGATGCGCTCGAACACGCGACGCAACAGGCTCAGGTGTTGCTTAGATGTGTCGGTAAGAATCAATACATCATCTAGGTACGCCCATACTTCATTGAGATCTCCAAGCATCAGGTTCATCATAGCCTGGAACTCATCCGGCGCTGTGCTTACTTCCATTGGAAGGCATACTCCCCCCATATGAACACATTTGCAGTAACGCGTCAAATAACGCAGATAGAATCCGCACACAGTAGCTCATAGGTATGTCAAGCGAAGACACGTACTTCGACTTACGGAATTGACGAAGTAGATTCCCGATCACAGGCAGCGGGTAAAATCTGCGAAGTAGCAGTTTATTTAGGCGCCGATAATTTCAGACCAAGCACGGACCAATCTTTCTTCGGAACCACAAACGCCGGTGAAGCCCGCTCCGATGTATTGTCGGGTATGAGGACGTCAAGCTCCACTAGTCGCTGGATTTCGCGTTTGGTTGCTTCTAGATGCACTTGGGGAACCGGGTACGGTCGGCAGGCGAAAGGTTGGGCTCCAGGTTTTAATGGAATCACGTACGGTTCGGCCTTGATCCCGACGAGACCACCAGAACACACGTGTAAGAATGATTCGGCCAAATACCCTATTTGGACACGCTCCGAGGCCAAGAACATCTCTCCATCGATCATCAACAGGGGGCCGAGTGCTTCGCTCAACTCCACCACAGCCACTTCTACTGGATCTTTAAAATCAGCCTCCATGGAAGCCATCTTTGTTCCAGGTAATTGTACTCCAGGCATCGGGATTCTGATGTCGCCCTATTCAAGACTGTTTCAGGTCCTCGTCGAAGAGGAGGACTTCGATGTCATCGGCAAATGCCACTTAGCCGTCTTCGTCGCCTGCGATGTACCCCATGAAAACATAATACTCAGACAGGTGGAGCAGCCACTCCAGCCATTCTTTCCAGTCTCCATCATGAGGGCAGAAACCTCACGAGAGAAAGAAGACGGGGCGAGAACTTGAGCTCGACGCAGATGCCGATGGTGAGGAATGCAAAACTGGCGAGGAATTATTTGTGTACTTGCACCTCTGTAGTGATGGGATGCATGTCGTCTTTGATGACTGTTTGCTGTAGGCAGGACATAAATGCAATTTTTCTTGAATTGATACCCATTCTTTGCTAGCTCTGGCCAGGCTTACAGGGTTCATGAAGGTTCAATGTCAGCCTCTCTGTTTTTTGCTCATGGGGAAGTTATGACATTAGGAGCCGTGCGAACACTGCTAAGTACTTCCTCCATATCGTATTGTTTGTCCGGTTTCACTTCAACTCGCCGCTACAAAGTCAATATTGCTTCATTTCCCGATCTGGTTGGATAAAGAATAAATGCAACTCTCCGCTATTCGTCAATACTAGATTTACTTCTGAGGTCACAGTAGTCAACAATTTACAGGACCGAACGACTTGTCCTCTAAGCCAGTGATCTCCAGACTGACCCGTTGAGTCTGAACCATTAAACCAACCGCTCTACTATTTGACCTAATCGAAGGTTATGCCCAACCTGGATGACACATCGCGTCGCGCCATCGTTAACGACACTCTGCTTCAAGCTATCAACGGGTAAATGGGGAAGATCCGCCAGGGCACTTACGCTAGCATTGGAAGAAAATACGGGTACCATGCCCGCCCTGTCAGGCGTATTTGGCAGCGCGTTAAGGCTACGATAGCTGCTGGACATGCCGGTGGTGACGTATCGAGCAGAATCAAAGGCAATTCGGGTCGACGGGGGGTTGACAAGGATGAGCTGGTGTCGAAGGTGAAGGCGGTTCCCATTCAAAATCGGTGGGCGATAGCGCAACCGCAAAAGCTGCTGGCATTTCCACAGGGTGCTGCAGCGTCTCCTGCGAGACAAAGCTGTTAATAGGATCTCCTCAAGGATCAAGCCATTGCTAACCGCTGCGGACAAGACAGCTCAAATTGAGCATGCCTTGACCCAGACCCCGGGAAATAGCTATTAATATTGTATGGAATGCGAAAGCAAAGCGTAATAGTATATTGGTTAGGAGCACTCACAATAATAATATATTGGGCAATACTGCTGCTGCATGTAGTTGACCTCAACGTCTGATGAGCTCTGCTGCTCCTCGGCGACAGTGCGACGGCTCCAGTAGGAGGCATTCTCCTTGAGAAACATAATGTTGATCGGCAGCATCGAGCTCCGCTGCGGCGTCAGCACTGCCTTCGCTTTCGAGAAAAGCCGCTCGCAGTCGTTGCTCGTTGGTGGGATGTGAAGCAGCAGCGGGTCGTAGGAAGCCGTGTTCGCGGCTGCATGGTTGCGCTTGCTCCCAGCGTGAAGCAGCGATGCGGCGAAGGTGTTGAAGCTATTGTCCGGCCTGGACTCGGAGGTGTCGCCCTCGCCAATGCGAAATGGTGCGGTGGCGGTAGCCTCCGCGCGTTACCTACAGTGGTATACAGCCAGCGTTTGTAGTGTACAGTACCCAAATGACAGAAAAAAACTTACTTTCACGAAGGCAGTTTCAAAACTTGGCGAATGGACAATAGTTGCATCTTTTTTCAGGTATTTCGACGTTTCTGAGTATCGCTTCACAACACCGTCAAACAAAACGCGAACATCAGCAAGTGTCGTTTTGTTCAACTGCAAGGTCAGGCAAATCCTATCCAGAGCTTGCAGATCCTCCTGCAGCTTCACAAGCTTCCTACAATCACGAGCGCGAGGCACCAGATCCTCTACCGCCTCCACACGTTTCGCAGCATCTTTGATCTGCAAAAACCTCTTCACCATCTTGAAAGTCGAGCTCCAGCAAGTGACATTTCGCTTCACTGGGCGTAGGTCGGTGTACTTGCGCAGCGTCGCGGCATTCTTCTTGGTCCAAAGCTGATACATGGGTTCGTTGACTTGCGCGAGAAGCTCCCCGTGCGTCGTCACATGCTGCTGAACCGCACGATTGAGTCGATGGCTAGCGCAGCCTACAAGAGGCAGATCCATTCGCGTGGCTATGGCGTGATTGGTGGTACAGTTGTCGCCAACGATGAACCGAACACAGCCAGGCTGCTTGCCAAAAACGGCGAGCGTCGCAGCGATAAACTCAATATGCGAGTCGGCACCAAACTCATTATCCTCGAGAAGAGGCGCCAGTGCCAGCAAAACACGACAGGTCGAGTCGCCAACCACGTAGATTGCATAGACACCAACGTAGTACGTAGAGCCTGCGCTCCACCCGTCGAACATGATGCCAAGACTGTCGGGCATTTCCTAAGCTATAGCCGCCTCCACCTTCCGCTCTACCATAGCCATGTACTTTTTCAACGTCTGCGACGAGACGGAAGCCCATCGAGACATGTCCCGGGTCAGCTCGTTGTTCACCTCTTCGAGGGCAACGTTGAGCTCAACAACCCGCCGAATCCAGTGGTAGACGGCGCAGGCGTAGACCATGACGAACCCGAACGTGTCCAGGGTATTGCAGCCACCCCGTTCGTACTCCTTGTAGTCATCCACGTGCTGGGGGTGCTGGTTGGCGAGGTGGCTTATTAGGTTAGAAAAGCCATTGCTCGCTGCTTTCTTGCGAATCTTGCTGCAGTAGCGACACTTATAGAGGCCAGGGGCCTCGAGGGCGAAAACGAGCTCGACCAGTTGCTTGTTGGAGACCATGGGAAATTGGGAAATGAAAATCGAACTAGAGCTAATCAAAACCTGGTGCTTGTGAGTGTTGGTGGTGATGGCTTTGCCGGAATGAATGGCCAACAGCGCAGACTATCCTTAGTGCAAGTTTGGAGGCAAGACTGCTAGCAGGAGCGGTTAGGTTTGATGGAAAACAAAATAATAGAATTAACCAGTCAATAGTACAAGGTTTTGGTAATTTCCAAAAATAATATGTTGTGGCAGCCCAATATCAATTGTATTGGTATTGAATAATGGTTTTCCGTGGCCTGCCTTGACCTTTATCGACAAAGAAACGTACCGGTTTGAGCCCATGCACGACGTCGTATATGAGACGAGACGCGGTTTTACGAAGACGTCGACAAGCACACGCACTACGCCGTAGAGGGCGAAGAAGCCCCTCAACGCCATCGCTGCAGCAAGCGCTTTATCGAGAAGACAATGTTTCTGGCTGCAGTGGTCAGACCAAGGTAACCTTTCACAGTTTATTTTTATTTCTGTAATGATTTAAGTTTTGTCCCGTAATATTCTAGATACGACCATTGTACACAATCTAAGTTTAATGGCAAGATTGGAATTTGGCCATATACAGAGGACACGGTTGCAGAACGGTCGAGCGTTAATTAAGTGAAAGGTGCGCCGGTTACCAAGAATTTAAAATCTATCATCAACAAAATATGTACAAAGACTACATCATCAACAAGGGCATTCCGTCCATCAAAGAGGTTTGGCCTCGAGGTGAAAAGTGGAGGGTGATCTTCATCCAGCAGTGCCCCCACTTATCACTGCATGTCCCTGATGTTGTCGCCGCTGGATGGAACATTCGTCTTTGCTTTCAGCCCTAAAACTCGCCCAACTATAATGCTCTTGACATCTTTTTTTTTTTTTTTTTTTTGCCTCAATTCAATCACTACAACTACGCAAAGGAGCCCGACGAATCAAGGAGCTGGTTCAAGCAGTAACCCAGGCCTACAACGAGATCAGCACCGAAACTCTAGAAGACGCGTTCTTGCCGCTCCAATCCGTAATGCTTTGTGCATTGAATTGCAACGACGGCAACGAGTACAAGCTTCCTCATTCTAGTAAAGCGAGGTTTAGACGGGAAGGCGAGTTTTCAGATGCAATGAGTGTTGACGAGGAGCTGTACGAGCGCGCAGGGGGGGGTTGTTTTAGGTAAAGTTAATACCCGTCTAAATAGATCTGACAAAAAAACTGTGACAATCATAAAAATATCCTATCATACAGAATCAGGACAATCAATACGATATGGAGGAAATAACATAAGTAGCGGCATTGTCGGAGAAAACTGATAATAACTTTTACAACTACCCACATGTGGCTATGTACACCAGACTAAAACAAGGCAATTGGCAATGGCGTACGTTACGACGTCAAGGTACCATGAATAACGTGTTTGAGGTCCTGAAATTCGGGAGACAGGGTAACTCTTGGAGTATTCTCGCGCGAGTCGTTGCCAGCGACAAATAAAGGTGTGGCTTGTCACGTTCGGATTTTGAAGTCAAGTTAACAACACCCTAAACGTTTGTGGTGTGGGTGGCCCCTATCTTGTAGTGTTTTACAAGCAGTAGTAAATATACTACCAGCTAGCTCAGCCTATTGCAATTCGAGGACAGCACGCCTGTCAGCCCCAGCTGCATATCGACAGCAGTGATAGCGCATAGCGACAAAGGCGTTTGCACGAAGGGCGTCCAATCAAAAGCACGGAACGTCTTTTAGCGCCAACTAGATAGTACCTGTACAGTAACAGTCGCACATACTCACTTTGCTATTGTACTAATTATTTTTTGTAATACATATGTGGTAAGTGGCCGCTTGCTTGGTTGCTTGATTGAATGCAAAAGTGAATGTGAGCTTCCTTGGCTCTACTACTTGCTCAACTCTCCTACAGACCTACAGCTACAGCTATCGCTTGGCCGTTGCCTACGGCCAGTTGAAGTAGCACTACAAATCCTCGGCGAGTCGTTCTGCGGCTTGGGATGTGCTCCTGGATACTAGATAGCCTCCTTGTCGTTGAGGAAAGCTTCCAGGGTCCTGGATTGCGGAGGATGTGATTCTCTAGTCAAAACAACGGTCAATTATTCCACATTTCGCGCCGATGCTTCCCCGTCAAAGCTTCTGAAGGGGCTCACAGGCTACCAAAGCAACCTTTTCCTCAGCTTTATCACCCACTTTCGCTAGTAAAGGGACCCCGCACTCCAGCCCCTTGGGAAGAACTTCGACACGCCCTGGCCGAGGAACCGCTCGATTTGAGTTCCCATTCCAGTGACGACGGTGGAGAGTTGCTGACGACGGCTCGCTTTTGACCCGGCCGACCCAGCCAAAGCTTCAAATCATCAATCCGGACAGTGTATACCACACTGGCCACCTCGCCAGTGTCGAGAAGATCGGCAAGACCCAGTAGCCTGTGTCTGCTTCCTCAAGCTTCGTCGATTTTGCTTCACTGAGATCATGGACACGCCACTCTGCTACAAATACGACCGCAAAGGCAATACTACAACACTGGATTAAGGGGTAACCTTTAACAGCAATTAAAGTAGACTATACGTAGCCTAATTCGTAACGCAATCATGAAAGAAATAATATACACGAAGCGAAACTTGAACCCGCAACCCCCAGATTCGAAGTGTGCTACGCTATCTATAGCGCCAGCTGCGCTAAATGACGTCAGAGGGTTTATAAAATGTGTTAAAAATGGGCTTAATACCAAGTAGAAGTGCGCTAAGCACGCTATTGAACATAACTTGACTATTTTTATGCAGCTGAAATGAAGGTTCCCCCGACGTCTCATGCTCACATCACTACCCAGTGGATAAGATGTTGTAGTTTGTTGGGGCCGACAAAAATGCTCTTTAGTGATTTTAGAAAGACTACCATTGAACAGGAATTTGCAATATCTGTAACTAAAGTGCATCTTACTTGATTTCAATATGTGCAGAAGGCAGGAATTGTAAAGTTCAAACTGGATTGACAAATATGGTGCATCTTACTGTATATATATATGAGTCGAGGCTATTTACAGCGGGTCAGAAAGTTTACGCCCACCAAAACAATTTTGTTTTTAAATATACGAAGCCAAGTTGTCAATACTTTGTAGAACCACCGCCACTGTCACGGACGGCCTTTAAACGCTTAGACATTGAGAGAATAATACCCTTCCTTACCAATTCGTCGTCAATTTCATACCAAATCTTCCGCAGCTTTACGTTGAGATCCGCGATTGAAGTTGTAGGACACCGGTTCAACTTCCTCTGCATAATGGACCATAGGTTCTCGATGGGGTTTAAGTCTGGACTCAGGGGAGGGTGGTTCAGCGAGATCACCAACTCGCGCAGACAACCCGCTGTCAGTTTTGCTGTGTGGGCTGGTGCATTATCATGCACAAACAGAGTCTCTCCAGTGAGACCCAAGAATCGCCTAGTGATCGGTATCTCTTTACGAAGCAAAAGACGGTAGTAAATTCTAGTAACAGATGCATCACAAAAATGCATAGTACCTACGCCATCAGCCGTAATAGAGCTCCATACCATTATCGACTTTCGACTTGACTTGAATGTCGGTAGAATACACCGGGGGTTGAAAGCCTCACGTGGGCGTCGCCAAACGGAGACACGTCCAGTAGTTCCATGAAGCTCGATACTCGCTTCGTCGCTAAAGAGCACCCTGCTCCAAAACCCACCCGTCATCATTCCGAAGCGGTTAGCGTAGTCACGCCGCAATCATCGGCGTTTAGAGCTTAGAAATGGTTTTTTTTACGAGCCGATCTGCCATGTAGCCCTCTATTAACACGATCGCGGACGAGTTGACTCGAGAGAGTCTCAGTGGACACTTGCGCTGCCACGGCCTCCGCATTGATGAAGCGATTTGCCGCAACAGCCCGTACAATGCGTCTGTCTTGGCGTGCGCTTGTTTTCTGAGGTCGTCCTGGTCGTGGCAGCGTCTCGTAGTGGCCACGTGCCTTGAAGTTGTCGACGATGGTACGGATGCTTCTCCGAGGGATGTCAAGATGTTTAGCGATGCTGCGTTGACTAAGTCCGGCTCTCCACTTGCTAATTACCCTGCTCTTTAAGTCGTTCGAGTACTACCGCGTCCCCGAGAGCTACATTGTAGAACTGGAGAACTGGAATGTCACCCTCAGGGACGCGGCAACGTTTTGAGCCACAAAAATCTAGTAGGAGCCGATTGGTCTAAATACAGTAATAATAAGCTACTGATTGATGGAATTGTATAATGACTGGCAAATCCCGTCAAAACGAACCTGGAGAAAAATTACGAATGACTGGATATTAGCGCTAGCAGTACGGCTCCTCCATGTTGAAGTGGTATAGAAATGTACAGCAAATAGATGGGCGTAACATTTTCTGATTCGCTGTCCTTCTAAAGTTCAAACTGTATTGGTAACAACACAGTGCATCTTACGTGATTTAGATAACTACGATTTCTAAAGTCAAGCTTCATCGGTAAAAATGTAGTGCATTTTACTGGATTTAAAAAGAAGTAGAAGTTTCGCGCAAATTGTTTAGAAAATAGAGTTTGCGAAATTTGTCCCAACATCTCCACGACACAGGTGGCTTCTCATGTACCTCGTGACAGGCAAACACCATGATTAAAATAGTCGGTTTTCTGTTCGACCGAATACCGATCCTCCCAGCGGTACACTAGGCATCGTTGCCGTTTCCTGCGCTTCTTGTCGTACATATAGGTCGATGCCACAGGTGCACAGATCACAGCAGAACTCTCAAAGCTGGGTGTTAAAGGCGGTACTTAAGGCACACTTGTCGCAGCACACACTTCCGTGGTATGATTGTTAATTTGAGGCGCCATGTGTACCATACGACTCTCGCTCGGTGCAACTTCCCACACATTAACTCGTTCGCCAAACCCATTACTTTATCGGTTCGTTAAAGATTTTACTGTTCATTTGGCGATTCGTATCGTATCACGTCTAACGCAAACAAACGTTCTGAAGCCTGCCTTCTACAGAGAAATGTCTGCGCTACACTATAATATTTTGATGGAGCAATAAACTATTAACTTTTCACCATATCCATGGCTTTTAGGCGGCTGTGAATGCAATTCCTGTTTTTTTCGCAGTGTGTACATTTGGGCGAATTGGTCAATTAGATTGACTACATGTTATTCGTAGCAGCATTAAAGAGAGGAGCTATCTGACTGTGGCAAGCCTTTAAGACCCGGCGAACTCTGCTTGGCAGCGACGCTATGATGGAGAGTTTCCCGGAAGCTTCGTGGCACCAGTGTCGCTGCCACCAGCATCGTTCGAGCTTCTGCTCGCTGAGTTCTTCAAGTTCTACAAGGTGAAATGGCGTCTGGGACATAGAGGCCGACCTCCAAAGCTACCCTATCTACATGCTGTTCTAGGATGCGTGCTACACTACTACACTGCTGCTATAGAGATGAAAACCCTGTGTGACATATTTGATGTGCCGCCGGCTACGCTATCTAACATTCTTGCCAATGCTGAGGTTGCTTTAGAGCTAGCGCTTGCGTCCCTACCGGATGCAGCATCCCGCTACCCTACAAAGAAGACGCAGCTCGAGTGGGCATCTGCTGTTCAAGCTCGAGAGCCTTTAGTGGCGGGTGTCTGGGGATTTGTCGACGGAAACAACATTCAGAGTTCGAGAGCCTACGGACATCGACTTGCAAAATGCACACTGCAACGGTAAGATTTACGTCTTGGGCGCTCGGTTTCATCTACTCATATCGATTTGACTGTGCTAGGTTGGCTACATTCAGTGCATGTTACTGGGACGCTGTGTTATGGGTGTGAAGCAACTCTAGTGTGGGCAAAGCACAATTGTTCAGGCTCATGGAACGATGGGAAAATGAGTTTTCCCCTGCAGGAGAAACTGGCCGACGCCAGGTTGACAGCTCCTGGCACTGGTGTCGCAGCGGACACGGCATTCCCCGTGTGCAAAGCAATGCGAGGACGAATTGAGGCGCCACTCATGGACGGCTCCTTCGAGCGCACACCAGCGAGGTGCCGGCTGGGAATGCTCGCGATGAGCAACGCCATAACGTCGCTACGCCAAGCGGCTGAATGGGGCATGGGCAGCGCTCCGCAGTGCTACTGGCAACTGCAGTTGCCGTTGCCTTTTGATCCTGTCAAGCGTGGCCATCGTATCAACAACATTTACCGCCTCTACAACTTCCGAGTACGCCAGACAGGAATTAGTCAGATTCGATCTGTCTTTATGCAGTGCTAGATCAATACACACCTCTGTATATAGATTCACTAGCTACGCTTGCTTCTTAACTATCTCTGCCATGAAAGCTAAAAAGCGCTCTTGACGCTGCTGTTCGCGTTCTTCACGAAGTGCTTCCCGTTTTTCACGGCGTTCTTCGTCTTGGCGGCGCTGCCCATCGCGCTCACGGCGATACGCAAGCTCGGGAGTAGTGCGCTCCTCCATAGCCACAAGTGTAGCGCACCAGTCCGAGTTTTTCCCGCCCGCTAAACTGTCAAGAAGTCGGTCCACTCTGCGCCTTTTACGAGCCGATTCCGAGAGAAGCTCTGTTGTCCCGCTATTAATGTCTCTACTGAGCTGCTCTAGCTCCCTTGCAGCCCTACCAGTGCGCGAGATACCAGCGCCGTCGGTTGCAGCCTATCAATATATCATGTTTACACTTGAGTTTAGTACAGACAAATGATATAAATAGGAACTGTAGCGCTTTACCGTTGTCGCAACGACAGCACACCCTGTAGTTGTACCGCTGTGCTTGCTTCTGGGGAGCTAGGAGGCGCTGGCAACTGGGATGGCGCACCACGATCCGGGCTTTGGCGACTGGTATGGTGTGGCGCCAACGCGCTTCGATCAGACGATACACACGCTTTGCTTGGGCTACATAAGCCGGACAGGAAGGATCTCCCGTTGGCTCGCACGTATTCTTGAGAGAGTTGAACTTCCGCTTGATAGACTCGGCGTCACGCGAGGCGAAGGTATCAGGAAAGTTGGTGTTGTACTCCAGTTGGACCGCATACCACTGGTTCGAGCCAAACGGCAGGATCTGTTCAGCCAGACCAAGCATGCACAGCATCTCCGGCGTGGTCCAGCCTTTTCCTCGGACCATAGCGGCGAAAAAGATAGTAGTGAAGCACATACTACAGAACCGCACTGCTACTCCGCATGGTGTCCAGTGAAGTCTGGATGGCCACCATGAACTGTGCTTGCGTGGTGGCAAATTGCGGAGGCCCCAAAACCGTCTCAGCACATTGCGCGCGGATTTGAGTTACCTATCCCTCGTTTTTGCGGTTGATTTTGGGTGGGCTGTTTTTGCGATTTGTGGTGTTTTTTTAAGGCCCCCATTGATATTCGACACATGATAGTCCGAAAAGGAAGTCGTATTAACCAATAAAAAAACGCAGCATATTTGTGCAAAGATATACTGACGTGTTAGCTACAGATTGGAGAAACTGGAACGCACTGCTTAGAGATGAATACCACTTTCTACAATTGAAATCTCGCATGCCAACGACGCAGGGATAAGGCTGTCTGGCAAGCCTGGCGTGTTCAGTAGTGAGTAAGCTTGTAGTCGTTGTCTCAATGGCGCTTAAGCACTGTTTCCAAGGCACGTTGAAGTGTATAAAAACACAGCGGTCAAGTGTGTCAGGTGATGTCGTTTTGAAGGCACGCGACTGCCTCATATTATTATAGTAACGTAATTAGCAGTGGTACATGCCGATTACAGGGCTCTAATCGCATGAAAAACGTCTTCTTTCAGCACTGATCGATAAACAGACTTAGTCAGTCGCTCGTTAGTCTGTGCCGCACCAATTGCCATAACAGTCGCTCGAAGTTCCTGCAAGTCTTGGACGCATTTATCAGCCGTAAACACTATATCATGCAAGCAGTGGTCCCGACGAAGCCACGCTTTGTAGTTGAGCGGATCGATAACGCCGGCAACAGTGCAGTTCAAAAGACACGCATCAATGCTAGGCATCTCCCCCAACTTGCAACCAGAAATCTTTTGTTGAGACAGCGTCAAGTGGACAGCGGCGATATTCTTCAGCACGACCGACACATTTTGACAACACGACGCAAGTGTAGCCACTCCCTTCCGGTAGCATTCCTCAGCTTCTTTGTAGTCTCCCTTGGTGTAGTACTTCCGAAGCGCTGGTAGTATTCTTGGTACCTGTGATATGCGGAGCACTTGTTGGATATGTTTTGTCCGCGTAGTTTTGTCGAACTCGATGTCTTCAATAGGGGGTTTCAGAATCAAGCTTTTGGTGGTGTATTGGGATGAGTACTCACAGAAAATTTAGCGACAATACTTTAAAATCTGCTGTTCGAATTAACAACTGGTATCTGGTATTCGCGATAAAACGCACCATCAGAAGCAGAGATGATTCATAGCTCGGCCTTGTCTTGTTTGCCTCATCGTTGCATGTGTGGTGGAGCGGGATCTGCTAAAATCTGGTTGAGGCATGTCTCGATACCACTAGCGCCCAGACACCGACTAATGGAGGGGTTCCCCCGATGACCCGTGATCTAGCTGTGCGTAGTATGCACCTTGTGTTCCTGTCGATAGGCGGGTTTCGCTCTTCCAGGTGGCTTCTGAAGAGTCTTTCGGTGAAGGATGAACGTCTTGATGTGACGTAGGGGCTTGAGGTAACGTGGATACACTTCCCTTCACCTTGGAGTACTTGATCCGG
>LGSM01000682.1:0-14582 GCA_001314345.1 Phytophthora multivora | reverse complement strand
GCCCCCCCCCCCCCCCCCGGCCTCCGTCGCTGTGAGATTTTCTCTATCCGGCGGAATTGCAGGAGGAGAATGGGGCTGATAGGGATGGAGTGGTGTCTGACCAGGGTCAAGAGGTGAATCAACTCCAACTCGACTGCCTCGATGTTTTGTACGCTGCAGCTCGTAGTGACGTTCTTGTACTGTAAAACTTCCGATAGAGGATGTATCTGACAAAATAGGTTTATCAGTACCAGAGCCTAGTTCATTCACGTCTTGATCGGAAGATGCAGGTTGTTCCAGTAAACCTTGACGTTCGTCACCTTTATGATTCTCGGATCCCCGAATAGCAGTGGCTTCAATACAAGGAGGTTCTGCTTGGTGAAGCAGCGGAATCAACTTGAGCTTGCACTGGCTAAGCGCTTCTATTCCGCCGGTCGTTGTAGTTCTTCGTGATTCACGACGCAAACCACTCGGGACCACTTCACCCATTCCCTTTTCACTAAGAACGTCCGGCTTCGCTTCAGCTGAGGGTGTAGAGACCAACGTGTCAGGTACTTGGATTGCGGGCAACTTGTTATCTTGACTCGGGATCTCCAGAGATATTCCAGGTGAAAGTTTCGTTGTGTGCTGGGCTGCACAACAGCAACCACAGCAGCCCTTCCCACTCGTGCTAAACGTTTCCTGACGCTCCATACTGGACGACATTAGCTGCACCAGATTCATCATGGCCGTCATTTTCTTCTCCAGTTCATCCAGCCGAGATTCAGATATCGTTATTTTCTTCTCGTTGCTTGTATTGATGTCACTACGCGCTCTGTGAATGGCTGATCGTCGATAGTCCACGTTGCTGCTCACTTTTGCAGTATCTTCAGCTGGTTTTTGCGCTGGAAAGTAAGGCTGAAACGCCTGAAGCCCGTACTTAATGCTCTCGTCCGGCCTGTTCACGTCGATTCTATCCACCAAAGCTTCCGCCACTTGAATCGGCAGATCGTCACCCCCTGATAACCCAGAAGCGCTTTTTCTCCGCAATTTTTCAGTTTCCATTTCCACAATTTCATTCAAAGGGAACGGGGTCGCTTTCTTCTCGATGCAACTTTTAAACATCTTCGTTGAAACTTGACGACGGTCGTCAGGATACCGTGTAATGATGCGCTGGAACGTTTCTCGGTTTAGAATGCACATCTCGACGTACGTAGCTGCTCGAATACTTGCCGTGCGCTTGTAATTCATGAGTAAACTCAGTTCACCGAAAACCTGACCTGACCGAAGCAAGATCTGATCTTTCGCCATCGAAACACGTTGAGCGGAATCGATCTCGTAGCTGCTTCGTTGAGGTAGAACACGAGCACCCACACCTTTTGATACCGTCTTACGCCACAATCTCGCGGTGGGGATACGATTGAGCAGTGGAGCGTTGCCATGAGGCTGTAAGAAGTTGTTGATACTCCCCGTAGCTTTGTCGCTGACCAAATTCTCAAACCCGGGAAAAGCTGCAGTTTTAACGGGAGTTTCGGTACTACCGTTCGCTTTGTAGAGTTCCGTTGCATCAAATAACACACAAACTCCACGGTTAATCATAAAAAACTCGTCCCCAGTCTCTCCTTTCCGAATAACGTAGTCGTCTGCGAGATAAACGCGAAATTTCAAGTTTAGGAGAATCTGAACTGCAAAATCAGGGGAACAATTCTCCCAAAAGGACACTTTCCCCACCATATCCATGTACATGAAGAGCCCCACCTCCAGGCCAAGTGTATCGGTAAGTTCCCGTTGGAATTTCGCAATATCGCCATCCAGAGACTGATATTCCATCCACATGTGGTTGTAGTATTGTTGCACGCGCTCGCGCACCATTTTTTCCATTGTGGCAAACACCGCTTCCATTTTTTGGTGATATTTTGTGGTATTGGCGTTGAAATTTGCCACTAGCATGGCAACATTGCCGAAAACAATAGCGAGAATGACGGAGCCGATGAGAATGATAAACGTCGACAAGAGATTTTCCTCCCACGAGCCAATAAGACCTCCTTGGCCCTGGATGAGCTGAACTGCGTAGTATACATCGGCAACGTAGAGTTCCCCCACACTGTCCAGTTCCACACGCTCGGCCACAACGTGCCATAAACACGCCATGTAGTGGGAAATGAGAACTGTGAGCCACATCAACTTGGCAATTCCGAGTAAGTTGGAGTATCGCGAAAAGAGGAACCACGACGCAAGCTGCTTGTTCTCTCGAAGGACGTAGCTCAGTACCATCTTCTTGTCCACGAAAGTGGAGCGTAACACGCGAAGCGCGATGAGTAGTGCGTCGTAATGAAGCAAATTTCGGGCAATTTCTTCATTTAAATTCTCTTTCCACCCGTAGAATATCCCAATAGGAACAGCAGATAATAGTTCAAGCGGAAACCATTTCGTGACGTGGTTCCGTAATATCAACCTTCTCTTGGTGATAAGCTTACGCTGCCTTACGAAAGCCGTGTTGAAAGTCACGAGAAGATCGAAAAGATGCATTAACTGCAGTGTCATACCGGCGCGAACGGTGTTAATCGATCCGTTCGGGAAAAATACGTAGGCGAAAGGCAGATACAGGATCTGGAAGTGGTTAACCCCGAACATGAAGAACCGGTGGGCGGTACTGACGACACCTCCAGGTGTGAGAGGAGACGTCGCTGTCTTCCACATCTGAATCCACGTCTCCTGTTGCGCTAATAGGCGGAGATTCTGGTACGATATAAACCGCAGTGGCGATTTATCCACTTTCGTTTGATTCGTGCCGTCAAGTACTGGAAATTCACTCGAAATGGCTCGAGTACTCCCTGAAATTCGTCGAATCTTGAATTGTTGCACCAGAGTCTCGTGGTTGTCCGCTTTCAGCTGCACTTCGGAATTCATCGTGGTGAACAAACCCGTCCTACGTCGACCGGACGTCTTTCGCTTGGCGTCGACTGGAGGTGGAAGGCTTCCCGGCATGGCCAATGGCTTGAGTAGAAGTCTGTACCTCACTAGAAGCTGCTATCGGTTTCTGCTTCAACTTATTTTAATTGACGATTAAACATTTGCGATGATGCAACTTAGGTAAATTGTAAAACAAAAAAATAATAATAATACACGGTGCATGTACATTGAGGAGATGAAGAAGTTCAAGAATACGAAGCTGTCGAACAAGAAGGTTATTTCCATAAGAATAAATGAATGCGTGGCCTTAAGTAGTCCTAGTTCAGGTTAAGCAACTTAAACCCAACCAGCTTCAAGAATGTTAAGTTCGCATTTGTTAAGTGCGTTTATTATCCATTACCCATCCTCCTAGCACGGGTAGAGCTCCTTCATTATCCCATTCACTCGGATGCAGCGGCTCGTTGCCTCCGGACGCCGCTGTGTGCGTGGGTCTCGCCTCGCGGCTGCCCTGAGCTGCTCCTGGTCGCCGTCTTCTCCCTGTCTCCAGCTGGGTAGAGCGCGGTTCTACTCGAGTGCCAAGCCGCTGCCCTCCCCTTCGCGAATGAGCGTGGCCGACCTACTGGAAGTGTCGAAGCAGTTCCGCTCCAAGCAGACGAACTACATCCACGAGGACCAAACGCTGGACGAAGCAGTGAAATGTCTGGCTCAAAACGAGAACTCGGCTACGTTGGTGGTGGTGAACAGACAGGATCAGGTAGTGGGGCTCATTACGAACAGGTTGGCACTACAGAGGGTAGTACGCATGCGCTCGACGGGCAAACGCTCGGACTGGAACATGAAGGTACGGAGGTAGAATGTCGTTCTACCTTGCATCCACTAAAGTGTAACGTGTCTATGTGTCAACGTGCATTCTGCAGGTGTCGGAGGTGGCGATTCCAGCACGAAAAGTGCTGCATGTGTCGCCTGAAGACTCGTTGGAAGATGTGAGTAGTGCAGCGGATAGAGGTAGAACGGGTAGAATACTGACTGATTTTGTAGTGTAGAGCAGTGATGGCGTTATCGGGCGTGGGGGAGTTACCGGTGTTGAAGGGTAGTAAACTACTGGGCACAGTGTCGTTGACGGACATCGCGTCATTGATCCATCGTCATGATGCACAGCTAAACCCGGGCCCTACAAGGTGAGTGGGTAGTATAGAGATTTTTTAAAGTTGGAAATGATTCTGACGGAGTTTTGCTGTGTCTAGTGCGAAGTCGGACTACATCAACTTGATTCTACCGCGCAAAGGACTACCTGCCAATACGTCACTAGACCAGACCGTCGTTCAGCCGTACGTGGCTTCTCTTTGGTTTTATTTGGTGGTATCTAACGTGAAATCTGATCATTTTGGCAGGAAAAGCGTGCACCCGAACTACTGGAACTACTACCTGCACTCGTTCGCCATGAACATCCCCCACCCGCAGAAGAAAGAGACGGGGGGAGAAGACGCCTTCTTCTTGGGGGTAGTACCGCATGGTGAGGAAGAAGGTGGTGCAGCAGCTCCAGTACCGGAAGAGCGTCCCATTGACGTCGAGCCTTCCGTCCCCTCCGTCACTTACGGCACACAGGGACCAGTTGACGTATTGGCGATGGGGGTTGCGGATGGCGTAGGCTCCTGGTTCGAGAAGGGGGTGAGTGCTCGACAGTACGCGCAGGAGCTCATGGTCGCAGCCCACCAGGCGGTTCAGGTCTCGTACGCCAAGGACCACGACATCGAGCCGTCGGAAGTTCTCCACGCTGCGTGGTCCACTGTCCTTCAGAAGGAGATCGTCGGTAGTTCCACAGCTTGTGTACTGGCGTTGGACCCGGAGCAGGGAGAACTGCACGGCATCAACTTGGGAGACTCGGGCTTCCTCATTATCCGCGACAAGACGTCGGATCTCGAGACTGCGCGGTTGCGTGGTACGTTGGACGGCTCGCTCATGCGCAAGATCATCAACCGCGAGCAGGATCTCACGCCTGCTGGTCGACGCAAGGGAGCGCACGTGACGTACCGTTCTCCCCAGCAGCTGCACTACTTCAACTGTCCGTTCCAGTTGGGCTTTGCCGGCGCTGATCTTGTGAGTGACGTGGTGGAGGATTTAGCCAGCGGAACACACTCGCCAATGCGTGAAAAACCGCTTTTTGAGACCCCGGAGAACGGTATGAGACTGCGGGTACCGGTGCTGGAGGGAGACCTGATCATTCTCGCCACGGACGGACTCTTCGACAATGTGGACGAGGAAGTTCTGCTGGAGATCGTAAGAGCCGAACCTGACCTGGAAGAGATGACCCGTAAGCTGGTACAGAAGGCCTACGACTTGTCGCTGGACCGCACGAGGGACTCGCCCTTCGCTCGGCTTGCCAAGGAGAACGACTTGATGTGGGGCGGGGGAATGCCCGACGACATCACGATCATCGCAGCACGCGTCACCAAGCACAAGACTAAGGAGGAGAAGATAGCGGAGGCTGAGGCTCAAGCCAGCTATTAGGACACACACATTAGCCAACGACAAGTGTGCACAACAGTTAGAAAAATAAGCAGAAACACGACGGGACTTACGCGAGACGCCGTGTGCTCTGTGTTGGGATAAGGAGTTAGGGATTCAGCAGACAAACGAGCCCATTCACGTCGCAACGGGCGACCCGGAAGCCAAATTCTCCCCTACGTCGCCTAGTGCCGCGTCCTCTTCGTCGTCTCCATCGTCCTCGTCACTGGCAGCCTGTTGCTTCTCTTCAACGTCTTCACTCTCCTTCGGCGCCTCATTGTCCGATTCTTCTTCCCCTTGCTCTTCCTCCGAAATGACGACAATCTCGTCATCGTTGCTGTCCCCAGTCTTCTCCTCTTCCCCTCCTTCTTCCGTATCATCTTCGTAGCCCCCAGTATCCCCGTCACTATCGCTATCATCGTCCAGTTCCACTGGGGCTGCAGCCGATGAGCCCCTCATATAGAGGTCCCTCACTCGAATGGCATCTCGCATCAACGACAGCACCGAGTCCTGAGCACAGGCGTCCACCAGAATGGCGTCTCGAGCGTCTTCATGGCCGTAGAACAGCTCCTCCCCGTACTTCTCCAGAGCTGTAAGACACAATTTACTGCGGGCCGAATCGTCCAACTGCAGCAGCAACTGCCTGGCTTCTCGCTGGTTCTGGGCGCGAGTAATAGCTCTGGCCGTCTCCTGCTCTTCATCGTCATCTTCTTCTTCTTCCTGGTATCCTTGGAAGTCCTGAACTTCTTCTTCTTCGTCGCTATCGACGTCCACAATGTCGATCTCGTTGTTCTGAGACGTGGGGGGTTCACTGTCCTCTTCTTCTTCTTGTTTCTGCTCCTGCTCCATGTCCAGGTCCTCTGGATTCAACTCCAGGTCGTCCTGGTCCAGATTCAGGTCTCCATTGCCCATATTTAGGCCCTCGTCCTGCTCTTTCTCGCCGTTTTCGAGGCCCAGAGCCAATTCCGCGTCCAGATCTTCCTCCTGCTGCGGAAACTCCTCGTTGTCGTCCACATCCGGCAGCTCCTCGTCCAGCAGCTTGCTCTTCTTGGCCAAGGGGGACACCAGCACGTCGTCCAGCGTCGTTTCGCTGTCTTTTAGGTCCTCTACACTGTCTTTCTCGAACGCTTCGGTAGCCGAGCGCTTGCTGCTTCCAAAGGACGAAACAGACGCGGAAAAGTCGCCAGCATGATTCTCGACGTCTCCAGCTGCAGGTTGAACCATCTCCGAAGCGCTGGAAGGCTCTGTCATGGGAGATATGGGCACGGCAAGACAGGGGTAACTACGCAGCCGTTTGCTATTGTCTTCGATCTGTTGTGACCGCCAGCCTTTTTAGAAAAGTAATCGTACTTAAGGGGACAAAAATAAATAGACGGAATGTGATTGGAGGAAAAATAGAACTTCTTGTTACCTTTCACTGCACACTCGTTCTACCCTGCATTCTACCTTAGAACTCAAAACCGTTCGAAGTGTAGATCATAAAGAGCTTTTCAACTCCTTTGAGAGCTTCATACAGGCTTCGACCGCATCGATTCTGAAGTAGTTCGAGCCACAAACCAGAACGCAAAGGTAGAACGCCGCTAGAAACACAAAGTACGAATACGTTTGTGGCCTGTAAATGTCGATAGGGACTCTACCGTAGGGTCCATCCAGTAGAATATCCACTGGAATATTGTTCTCAATGCCATCAGCGAGCCTATGTAGTATGTTCGCCCAGTCGCCCACCACTTTAATTTGAAAAGTTACCTACTTTTCAGTTTGGAGAGGAGGAAATCGTGAACGGATGCCATTCGAGTAGTGAAATCTCTAACACAGAGAGAAATACGTTTTATAGTCGAAGAATTTCCCCTGTAACTGGATTCGTAAAACATTATCTGCAATTTTAGTCATCGTCCTTTGATTTCGGGAGGTAATTCGTTTCCATGATATGCCGACTAGTCCCGAGGGAGGGAGAACGCGGAAAATGGGCGAGAAATTGCAGCTCTTGGCTTGTGGTTCTACGTGGGGATACACGAGAGGCTTCGTGGCCCCTTTACCATTTAGGGGTGAAGCTGGGCGATGTGTTGGTCACTCTACTTTTTCTTCGGTTATGCTACAAAATCGGTTTTGCAAGGTGAAATTCAAGCTACAGGATGGCCCCCTACCATTGCTTTAACGTTCGCTTTAATCTTCGTCGTCCGCAACAACGCAGTACTGTTATAGCGAATTGACCGCTGCCTGCTAGAATCGGCAAACTCCGTACACTGACAGGAAGCTGACAGGATGAGTCAGGAGTCTCCAGCACAAGAACGTATTGGTAGTACCGAGGCGAGGAGAAGCTGTTGTTGTCATCGACACTATTGTACATTGCGTGGACCGCGAACTTAGTCCAGAGTGTGATGTCATGAGAAAGAACCCTATCGTGGACCATTTTACTGAACATGTCAGAAGAAATTGTAGAACCAAAAAGGAGTTTCCAATTTGTTTTTGTTTTTTCAGATTCTATTTTACGCCAACGTGACCACATGTAAAACCTCACTTCTTTAGTAGAATACTACCTTTAGAATGGCCAGGCGTCTTTGAGTCTCTCGTTGAAGACGCCGTCAATTAGTGGCATGGGCGTCTTGGCCTTAATGAGTCCCTTGGAGAACTCGGCGTGGCTCAGAGCGATTCCTGCTGCGTCCGTGAGCTGATCGAACGTAACGAGGTCTTGGAATTCACCGTCCAGCTCTGTGAGGCGCAACTTGGGGTTGTTAATTGCGAATCCAGGGAACGAATCGAGCTTCAAACTCGATCCACTGAGGTATTTCGGGTCGATTTGCGTCTCTTTCTTGAGCTGCAGCCCGTAGTTCAGACTCACACCGAGGATCGTCGGGTTTGCTAGCGCCGGATCGTCGATCCAGACGACCACGCTCTCCCAGAAATGGCGACTGGCACTGCCCTTCGGCAGGTACCAAGTGTACATGATGGCGTATTTCCCCTTGTACCAGTCCGAGCGGGCGTAAATCTGAGACCCGAGGCTGGAACCTGTGCACTCGCCATCGTCCGAACCCGTGGGCTTCAGCCCGGCACTCACTACTCCGTCAGCTTGAACGGCAGGGTACGGGTGGCACCCGTAGGAAATGTGGAGTTGGGGTTTGAACTTGACAGCGGCTTTCTGCGGCGTAGTGGTGGGCGTTGGCTGGGGGAATGGCTGGATGGCCGTGTGGTTGGCGTACGTGACATCGGCGGAAGCTACGACAGTGAAAGACGCAGCCAAAGCGACGAGAAATGCTCGGAGGTTCATCGTAGAGAGGAAGGTGTGAGGTGGAGACGGATGATTGAGGAATGAGCAGGTTGCAAGGAGCTCCTTAGAGGTCGTTCTAGAAGAAATGGTGAGCCAGTTCCATTTGCCTGGAAGTGGTGATGCTAGGATACAAGATTTGATCTGATCAAGCAGCTTACTGTAAAGCCTTACGCTATGGTACGGTCATGGCTTTAGCGATAAAGTTGAAGACCGTCGGGTGGTGCTAAGTGTGAACTGTACGGACACCGCACGTGGTGATCTGGATGGTGCGAGTTCCACCATTTGGTAAGATACTGAGATTGGATAGGCTTTTTTAGACTGGAATCTGTCACAAGGGATTTCTAGACGACGATTTGAAAAAGGTCTCAAGTAGCATATCTGGTCCGTATACATTTTGGTATCCTTCTCCTTTCGGGAATGGCTGGCTCCAAAGCAAAAGGAAATCTTGAATCAAGGGAGCAAAGTGATCGGGTATGATACAAGTTGTACGGTAGACTACCAGGTTCAAAACGGCTGAAGGGTTACGTCAAATCCCTTAATGGTCTTAACCTGCCTCGAAAATTCAAACTTAGAGAGCAAAGATTCGCTCTTCAGAACAAAGCAAGGTTAGTGCTCGTGCTCAAGCCTGAAGTCAAGACCTTCGAAGAAATCGCAGCTTGCGGCGTCGATACTAAAGCAGCAGAAGGGCCCGGGGTTGTCATACACGAACCAAGTCCAGGATGCGGTAAAGCGCCTAAGCGACAGACGGAAAGCTAGGAAGAAGGTACAAACGGAAGAAGCCCTGAAACTGACCGAATTAAGCGGGGAAATAAGGTAAGTAGGAACACCAGGAAACATTTTCATTTCAAATGTTCTCAATACATGTTTATATAGGTTTGCTGCAATACATATAACTGTTATAACGAAATGCTTATGCCTCCACAATGCCTTCTTCATCATCGATGTCGCTTCCGAGTGAAAAATATCAGCTCATCGCGCACAAATCATCATCTTTCGGGTTTCATTTCACCCTGTACCTCTAATAATCTATTCGACCTGTCGAATTTTACCGAAAATACACCAAACTCTCTACAGAAACCCCCTCTAATTTTCGGTATATTTTCGGTTGCAGCGTCAATATTTATCATATGTCAACTACCTACAGGTAGAAAATATCCTTCACTTTGTACTGCTCGTACAGTACAGTACAACTGGCAGCATGAACACGATGGATATGAGAGATATTCAGCACCAGATGATCAGAACATTCAGAAAATCTCGCATCTGCAATCGCACATCTAAAACGGCCACGCGTCCTTGAGTCTCTTCTCGAATACCCCGTCCTTCAACGGCATGTCGTTTTTTGTCCTCTTAATGAGTGCAGTGTTGAATTCGGCATTAGTCAGAGCTTCACGAGCTTCAACAGTAAGTTGCTCCCACGTAATAAGGTCCTGCGTCTCGCCTGCTTGCGTCGTGAACCGGAGCTTCGGCCGGGGAAACCCGTAGCCTCGATGCGACTCCAGTTTCACCCTCGAATCGTCAAGGAATTGTGTCCCCACTGGAACTTTCGTTTTAAGCCGCCAACTGTAGTTCAAGGACACCCCGAGAATCGTTGAGTTGGCGAGTGAGGGGTCATCGATCCAGACGACTGCCGTCTCCCAAAAGTGGCGACGCTGGTACTGCGTAGGGCGTCCTTTAGGCAGATACCAACTGTACATGATCGCCCACTTGTCCTTGTACCAGTCCGAGCGCGAATACACTTGCGAGCCGAGAGCAGGTCCCTCACATTCCCCGTCTATTAAACCACTTCCTTTGAGACCAGCACTCACGGACCCATCGGCCTGCACTGCAGGATACGGGTGGCAGCCATAGGAGACGAGGAGTTGGGGCTTGTACTTGACTGCTGCCTTCTCGGAGTCCGTGGTGGGTTTTGGTTGGACGAAAGGCTTCACTGTGTCGTGGTCGATGTAAGTCACCTCAGCTTGGACCATAACGAACGCAGAGAGGGCGGAGAGAGCAATAGCACGCAGATTCATTCTGTGGATGGTTTTCTGTGGCTTGTGGTCTAGGCGGTCGGTTGAAAAATGAGCACTCTTGGTACATCCCGTCGAGCAAATCCTGTGTTTGTACGAGCCAGTTAAAATCGTAAGCTACCGGTACACGAGAAGGTTGCAAAAATGCCAGGATGCTGGATTTGACCATGCCCGTCATCTTGGTAACACCGTGAACATGATAGCATCACCGCAGAAGTTCGTTGACAGTCGTAACTTATTTAAAAATGGTCAGTTTTTTTTGTGAAAACTCCATCTTTTATCGGTACATGTACATCAGTGTTCCTCCTCCTTTTGAATACGGTAAAATTTTATCAAACATTTAAGGCGTTCCAGACATGTTCAGACATGTGTTCCCACGTGATCAGGTCTTGTGACTCACCTTCTTTCAAACGCACTCTTGCCGCCCCAGAACCGCTTCTGTATGAGTCGATCTTCACACTACCACAGTACTGTACATGTAGAGCCGTCAATATACTTGTCCTTCGGAGGTGCTTTTTTCTGGTAACCGATGGCGGTAGGTCGACGGCAGTTCTCCAAATCCATTCCACTGCAATATGCAAACTCCCACAAAGGACGGTGGTCGCTCTGGCAGAGCCTCTACTACCAAGCCTGGGGGATACATATTCAGACTTATGCCCATCTATCCTTGACCCAGTCTAGTCGGGAGTAAACTTGCGAGCCAAAGCTCGAACCAGTGCAGTCTCACTCGCTCTTTCCCGGCTCGTTCCAGACCTGCACTCACTGAATCCATTGGCGTCCACAGGCTGTGGCACAGCGGGATACATGTATGCCATGCCGTACGAGATGTGGAGCTGGGGCTTGAACTTGACTGCGGCTTTCTCTGAATCCGTGACAGGCACCGGCTGAGCGAAAGGCTCCACTCTGTCGTGGTCGATGAAGTTCAATTGAGCCTGAAGATGGTTTTTGTCTGTACTTGGCTGGTTGCAAAGTGAGAACTACAGATTATTGTCAAGAGGACGACATTTATCAATTGCAACCGCCTGCCACTGATTGAGCTGCTTGCTGTTCTTAGTTCCCCGTAATTTGCCGCAAGTACGATACTCCAGAATTCTATGCACGGCAACGTTTTGCATCACTGTACAAGATGTGATCCTCTGGTTGCCCAAGCTACGGCAGAAAATTGTATACATGCATTCGATACCCTTTACTATTTTATTGATTCCAGTACATTATCAACATTTCGATGATCACCTGCGCATAAAACTTTATATAGTTTTAGATTGAATATCCAAAACCTTCTCTATTTCTGTACTTATGCCAAAAGAACTAAAAGAGCTCCACCAAGTTGGCACCAACTAACATGATACCCACTGGTGGTGAACCTACCGATGCTTTGGGGGTAGCCAGTAGATAGTTGCGGTGGCATCAAAAGTCTCTCGATGTGTGGGGAACAACGTCATGGGCGTTTCGAAAGAGGCCGTTTCCCACCGTCACTAGTGCTGACCACTGCAGAGATTTTCTGCGTTACTCACTCTTGAGGTGGAAACGAGTTCTGTGTCCAGTCTGAAGCTTCCCCAGTCTGCAAATGCAACTACAGAGCTGACAGGATGCGGCCGAACTCCAAGCGGAAATCTCGAGCGGTTGTAGACGCACATGTGACCCCCAAAGCCAACTACGTCCCCGTCCTCGAAGGCAGTTCGTTATCCTTATCTGCGCACGCCCACTCGTCGCAGGGGGTTCCTATTCTGGATGTGGAAGGACGAGGCTCCGTCACGTACAACGTGGAGGACAGCGTCCATACTCTCGCAGCTACAGACGAAATCGACGCACAACCGCGTCGGCCTCTACCTCCAGGACCTTTTCAGCGACTTTTACGAGCGTGGACGGTAGTACGATGGAAGTTATCGAGGAACGTCTTCTCCACTTCAGTGCCGTTCTTCACGTCCGTAGGGAACCTCAAACTAGGAGACTTGTTGATCACTCTACCGGTTATTGCGGGGGCTATCGCGTATACAGCACTCCAAGTAAAAGCGCAGGATGTTGCGGGTGCTGGGGCTCCCCCTTCCTACGCGTTGGCGGTTGTGTTTGGCTTCGCGATACGGAATAACTCGGTGCTGCTTATTTGCACGGGTATTCCATTTGAGAGGGCGTTATTCTACCACAAGATCGCAGCTTTCGTCACGATTATCTTGGGGGGTCTCCACGCTTTCGCTTTTACAATCGGCTTACGCGCAAAGGAGCAGAGTTTAGATAACCCCAAGGTTCCCAGCGGTTTAGGCGCGTTCTTTGGGCTCGTGTTGATGTATTTACTGGCTGTGGGCTGCATCCGACGGAGATTTTTCGAGTTTTTCATCCGAGTGCACTGGATACTTTTCATCGCTGTGATAGTGTGTGCTATTCTACACGGAGCTACCATTGTGGTCGTTGGAGTCGCTCCCTGGATAATCGACGTACTGTATCGTTTGGTTTATCGCTCTCGCGTGTACGCTCACGGGTCAGGCTGCAGCCAGAACAGAGGAGTAATAGCGCGCGACCAGCTTTCAATCTGTGCTTTACCGGGAAATATTACGCGGATCCAATTCCCACGCGTTCGTCAAGATACAGGTGAGACTTTCGCCTATGAAGCTGGTCAGTACGCGTTCCTGTGCGTCCCGTCAATCTCGCTCTTCCAATGGCATCCGTTTACGATCGCGTCTTCGCCTCATGAAGCGATGGTCACGTTTTACATTAAAGCAGTGGGGGATTGGACGACGAAGCTATTAACTGCAGCTCTCAAGCGCGAAGCCAGCGCCATGAGACTTGACGGTCCAGCGACGTTCGACCTGCTACTGGACGGTCCTTACGGTAAACTCTCGCTCGACTTGGCTTCTCCGACGGTTTATTCGCACGTAGTATTGTTTTCTGGAGGGATTGGGATGACGCCCATGCGCTCGATTGTCAATTGGCTGCACCACGAGTGTTTTTTTCGAAGCCGCGGCGTTATTCCTCACGTGAGGTTCATTTGGTCGGTCAAAGACATGGAGACGATCTCAAGTTTACTAGCACGAGACGAACCGAGACGAGACAGTTGTCTCGAAGTGGACGAAGTGGCGTCGTATTTCCCTCATATCCTCTCGCACCCGAGAAATACGAACCAACCGACGGACGCGTTTGTCAGTGAAGTGTATCTAACGCGCGACATCGTGGACGAAGAAGCCCAAGACCTGCCAGAGCTCGTCAACTGCCTGCATAGCGGATCTCGTCCAGATACAATTGCTATTCTCCGCGAAATGGGCGAAGAAGCCAAGAACAGTGGCAAAGACAGAGTCGCAGTCTTGGTATGTGGCCCGTCGGCTCTGGTCGGTGATGTTCGCTACGCTAGTACGAGACTCGCTCGAGAGTTAAAGGTACACTATGATGTACATAGCGAAACCTTTGAACTCTGAAAGTCTGTAAATAATAGGATCGACAGGAGATTCTAAAAACTAACAAAATTCTTAAAATTGAAGTCAAGTTCAAATACGGACGATAAACCCAGTAGTACCAGTGGTCTTGATATACGAGTACAGTGTACGCACTGCTGGTGGGTTCAGTAGACTTGGTAACGCTCTCTACAGCAATAAATTGGTACTAATATCCAACCAGGACAAAGTCGTGGCGCTTGTCACGCGTAAAATGGAGCAGATCGTCAGCTTCGAGCTGCCCCCTTTTGCGTTTTCTTGACTGAACTTCAGCCTCACACTCTTCTATAAGTTGGGAAAGAAGTACAGACTATTTCGCTATTAGGCTGTCGGCCATTGTCGGATTCTCCGATGAGAACTCTTAGTCGTCTTTGGACCGTAGAGTGATGAACAGCACGGCCAGCACTCCAAGTGCAAATACACAACCAGGCGTTCCTATTCTCGAGGACAGCGTATGGTCTGATTCAGGCTGCTCATGGGACGAATCAACTGCAGGAGCTCTTTCTG